>NDGM011180828.1:0-16989 GCA_002564305.1 Octomys mimax | reverse complement strand
TGTCCAGTTCTCTATAATTACATGGTGTCATATATCTTTGTATGCAATTGGAAGAAGTTAAAACAAAACACCATTTAATCAAAACATGTCCGATAATTAATCATTTACTGAATCTGCATTTCCCCCTTTCAACTGATCTGCAGAAATTCAGGATTCTGAATATGCACTTTAGCATGGTTTATTGTTTAGTAGCAAGTTTTTAGTGCTAATCTTGGTCTTTTACACTAAATTTCTCATGTGCTATTTTTTCTTCCAAGTTGTGCTTGGACTTCCAAATTCATGCTAATATTGAGATTGCTGACTATAAGAGAAGTCAGAAGAAGGGAGGAGGATATTGACAATTTGATCCCATATGACAAGTTCAACCTGTCTGTTAAAAATAATAATAAATGGGCTGTCAGGACTGCACATTGGGATAGCCAGAGTACAAAGACTCTGGAAGCAAAAAACAACAACAACAAAAACAGAGCAAAACACAACCTTAACTAACCCGCAAAACAAAGGACGAGTAATTGTGCAATCTTTTCAGTCCCTCATTTATGCAAAATGAATCTGACTAAGTTTCCTTAAATATCTTTCCCACATGTCATTGCAAGAAAAGAACAAAGGGAAGACATTGATACTAAAGAAAGTTTCTTCCCAGTGTATATAATGCCTACTTCTCTTTCAGAAATAATGTAGAGTTCCCTTTTGTGACTTTCTGTATTATGCAATGCAGATGCCAGGAATCCTAGTTGTTTCCACACTGTGGTCATCCAAAGTTTTTCTTTTAAAACCCTGGAAGGATGCAATCTTGGCTGTCTCTTGAAGTGGGGCACCCAGAAGTTGTACTTCTTGTCACTCAGGAAAGAACACTATTGGAGCTTATCAGCGGTTCCTTCTTCACCCCTTGACAATCTTTGGCGTCTAGGCTCATAGTCCTAGGAGGACTAATCTGTGTACACAAACACTGAAAAAAGGTTGGCAGAGCAAAATCCATTTCTACTAGTTCTGTCTCCCATCCCCCTCAAGCAATAACCAGGTAGAGAATTAGTCTACAAATAATTTTAAAAGGTTGGCTCCTGTTGTTGACCTCCGAAGTATTCTTGATGACCGTCCATAAATAATCAACTTTGGGGAAAACCTAATGGTCTCTGTCCTGTTCCTTGCTTGGATCAAATCCTTCTTCTCCAATTTGCTAGTCTTAAGTGTGGCAATTACATACCCATGATGAGGGAAAAAAAAGCCAGCATATAATTCAGATACCTGAGATTGATGTATTGAGTTGAGAAAGAATAGACACATTGGCTTATTTTATAAATGCCACTGCAATAAGGAATGAGTCAGCTAATTTATGTATGTTCCTAATTGAGGCCATTGGCTCTCCCTAGAGCAGCAAGAAGCAGAAACCTTTCGCTGAATATTTATGCTGCACTTCAACGAAACTGTTTCTTCCTGTTAGTGTATGTCCTTCTGTTGTAACCATTCTGGAGGCGAAAAATCTTCCAAAGGCCCTGGAGGCTCTATTCTGTCTCAGGGCTTCGGAACTTAGTATTTTTCCCCACAAGCTTTTGACCCAGATCTTCCCCAGTCAGGTGTCTCTTTGTGGCTTGGAGATTAGTTCAGATACTTACTTTTCAGGTGTTTTTCCTTTCCTGGTCCCAAGCTGAGGCGACTTCTGCTGTACTCATCGCTCAGGTACTTTGGCATGTCACCTGTCATTCTTTTCATTGATTTACTGTGAACCTTTCTCCATCTCACTGTCAGAATGAATGACCTGGGAGGAACTTGTCTTCCTATTTGATGCAGTATTACTTACATAGTTAGATAGGTGTTTTCTGAAGAGTTCTTTAATACTTTCATTGATACCCGCATACACAGCCAACTCAAGGATATCATTTGCAATTATTTATCACTAATAACAATGGTAATGATAGTAACATTTTAAGAGCTTCATACCTACATTGTCTATTGCCGGTCTCAAATGTTATTTAAATTTAGGCACTATCATTGTGTCTATACAAAAGACAAAGAAAATGAGTTTAGAAATGTTCCTACTACTTGGTAAATTTTGCCAAGCTAGTAACTGGTAAGTCTAGGATTAAAAGTCTTTGCAGATTAGTATGTATTTTAGGTCCTGAGGCATTCTTCTCTGGGACATGACACAGTTCTTGAGCTTTGATTTCACATGAATAATTAAGAATACTTGATGCTTGGCAGTGTGATCTGCTATGATAGTTTTGGAATTCGTCTGAGTTTTATTGAATGACAAAATCTCTTAAGGTAGCTCTTTTCTCTGAACAGAATCTATTCCATATTCTTAGTCTTTTACAGATTGTACAAATGGTAATTGTTATTGTTTGTGGCATATTATGAAACAAATGTTTCCTGTATTCTGTTTTCTGTTGGCAAAAATTTTTCTGCTTATGTACATCAATTATTTTTATAATGAGGCATTTCTTTCCATATTGGTGCATGGAGAAGTGGTGTTACACTGGCTCGAAGCTTCTGTTCAGTTGTTAGACCTGTCAGATGTGGTTCAGTTAACAGCTCAGGAAGAGTTTACATCATTGCCAGGGATAGATAGCCAAATCAGAGGTAACATGGACCGATGCAAGTTCGTCAGCATTGTGTATGGAGACATTGGCCAGATGGAAGCAAGAGTGACCTAGTGTGGCAAACCTATTCAAGTGCTAATGTGAAATGAAAGTGTCCTTTGAGCTGATCCACAGAACCATCCAGAACAATGATCCTTGCTGTACCTGAGATGGGGAAAGGCTTTAACTGGCAAGTGTTTGATTTTGATAGACTCAGAAAAATACCAAACCACATAGCTAGTCTGAGACACAGTGCATAAACTTTAGTACTCTGAAAATATTGCATTTCTTTGTATTCTGTATCTGACAATGACATGGGCCCTTCTTTCCTTGACATTCCGTGTGCTAATCGCTCCTGAAAATGATTGGTATTTCTAAACCAAATAGTTCCTTTGGGTTCTACCTTTATTAACTCTGGGCTAAAATAGGCATTGAAGAATCTTAAGCCAAGTTGATAATCCAGAAGCCATGGTAGCTAGACCACTTTTTCCTTTGTGTTTTGTAAGGCAGTTCCCCAGCTAGGCCCTAGTGTCCCAGTTCCAGACAGACCTCTGTCTTCTTTCTCATTAGAAAATATTGTCTTCCCCTTCTGGGAAGGGCTTCTCAAAATTTTCTTCACTAAGGAAGTCTATAATTCCAAAATTAGAAAATTCAAAAGAATAGAAATAGTATTTCAACTGGTAATTCTGTCCTAGTACAATGTGTACTTTTTGGTAAAGGAATCCTTGGAAGCAGCCTAATTTATGTCCTCTTATTTAACATAACTAACCCTTTTGAAGATATGGTCCAGGATTAAGGTGATACCATTTGAGCTGATATCTAGGCTTGAGATTATACAAAGCTTTATCCAAAGTTTATTGAAAGCATATTCTAAGAGACTCTTCTGGAAAATGTTCATATCATCAGGTTGCACTAAAAAATAAATAATGAAATAAAAAAGCATGTGGCTTTTATGACTTCTTTATTATTTTGACCAATCCTCCTTTTTCTGAGTGCTCAGCCATAGAATTTCTTACCAATACTGATTCTTCTTACCCACATATGACCGGCATTGGGTAAGTGGAGTATGAAGAGATCCACATAGCATTCATTCTGATTTGCTTAGAAATGGCATCTGTTAAGGAGCAGTTTCTGCTTTTTGGGATGATCAAAAAAGTAGGCTTATAGAAATTGCACCATTACAATATCACCAATACCAGCTGGCATGAGACTAATGTGAAACAGACCTGGAAAGAAGGCTTTCCTTTGGCATTGCTGCTCAATTCATTAGAGAAATGTCTTTTCCCCTTTTCTTTCTTGTTATTGTCTTGTGGTGAATGTTCTCAGATGTGTTTGGCATTTGGGTAAGACTAAGTAACACATTGTTTACTTGTGGCAGTTCTCTTGTGTTGCTTCAACTGTTATTGAGACCTTGTTTTTAATTTCACTTAGAAAAACATTTGATAATAGAATTAGTTTTGCTTTGATCTCAGGTGTTCTCTGATGACTGAATCCTACCATTTACCCAATGTATTGACTTTGATATATTTTTCTTGACTAAGCTTACATAGGTATTGCTTGTCATAATGGGAGGGGCGACAATAATTTTACTGTTCACTGAATGTCAAATTAAAATGTATATGAGTTAGTTAAGGATCCTAGCCCAGTTCATTATTCTCTTGGAATGCCTGAAGTTCTGTGTTAATGAGCTGAAACATTCTGAAGATCAAATGCCTGAATGTTTTAAGAGGGAGAATGAAAGAGAAAAATTGACAGACTAGAAAGTGCTTATGAAGGATAGTCAGAGAAGAAAATAGTGGTACGGTCATTAATCCCCATTCCCATAATAAGGGAGTTGCCCACTTTTTGTGGATGAAGAACACTCCTATTATTCACCAGTATTATTTTGCAAGTTTGCAGCCAAGAAGTCCTTTGTACAAGCTTTCCTATAAAGACCTACCTAGCCCACTCATTGGAATTCACTGTGTGGTACCTGGGAGATGGATGAACACACCAATAGCTTCTTTATTCTGTTGCTCTTGACTACTGCTTGTGTTTCTATGAAGCATTGTTAGCTGTTACAGCCCAAATCTTAAGTTTTCTTTAAAGCTGGGGCAAGTCTTTAATTTCTCTGAACAACCATTTACAGAGTATAGAAAATATTTCTTACCTCTTACTGGTTGTTCGAGTTCTGAACTGGTCAAGTTGTAAAAGGTCATAGTATACATTCTTCAATGCTCTGCAATACTGGGGCTTTGACTTCCCATTAGGATTGTTTGGTAGAATTTCTCAGTAGCCCATAGCCATTCTGATTCCTGTGTGTGAGTTTATTAAAGAATAGTCTGATAATTATCTTGTTATTTTCATATATGAATAGTTCATGATGAAATATAGATTTAATTATTTTTGGGAAGTGTAATAAATGAGCTGGAGAAAAGAATGTACCACAAAAAAAGAAAGAAAGAAGAAAAAACCGCAAAGATGCTATAGGAAGTTTGATCTCAGTTGTCATGGTGATAGGATTTTTCTCTCAACAACTAGGTTATCCCATATGGCAGAAGAATGCTCTAAATTGAAGCTTTATTTTCAAAACTGCAAAGAATGTTCATCTTTCTTCTTTCATTCATTATATCGTGTAAGTCCGTAAAAGCATTACTCAAAAATTCATAGTTGCAAAAATTCATAGGCTGGATTTCTCACTTATATAGAATTAAAATATGCAGCTTCATTCTGGGAATAAGTATGTGAACGAGTTACATGGTGTTAGCCTGAATTTGCTGTTTGGGGAGTATGGAATGATTTAAAAAAAATTTATATTTAAAACCTCTGAAAAAGGAGGTTTAAACGGACCAGAAGTGCTTAGGAAGAGTCACGAAATCTTAGGTAGCTGTGCTTTGGGGTTTCATCAAACAAATTGCTTGAAGATAACTTTTGCTTGGAGCTACTTGGAGAGAGAAGCTTACTCAGCAATTCTTCGGGTTCTTTTATGTTTAGAACGCCCACCGGAGGGTCCCGTGTGCAGGTGTAACATGAACCACATCTCAGTGACTTTCAGTTTCCTCTGCAGCTCATTCCTGCCTGTGTGGCTATCCCAGTGCTTTGCCTTTAGTTATCTTATGTTGAGTTTGGGATAACCTAGCATCTGAACCTTCATCTCAGTCCTAAGTACCCTGGGAATTACCATGACATTCCTGTTTCCTTTTCTTTGAAATGTATCTGGAAAAGCTTCAGGTACCAATTTGCAGTCAGATTGTGCAGTTAACTGAATTTTAAACTTTACAGTCCCTTGTTTACACAGTTGCTTTCCTAGGACTTCACAAGGGCCTAGATAATTTTATAGTCATAATTTTGTACTTTTAACAGGGTCATCAAATTTGGCCAACTTTTAGGTCTCCCCAAATTGAATCAGCCCCAACTTCTATTGATGTAAACTAGTGAATTGTTTATTGCCAGGGTCAAAATTATTAGTATCTACAGACATTCTACATTTTGCTTAAGTGGATTTTCTTACAGATGACATTGGATAGCCCACTTTTTATAAAAGATTATTTTTCTACTTCTGTAAGTTTCTGTGATGCCTTTGTTGGTGCTATTGTTCAAAAGTTCCTGCTCATCTCATTTATAAGCTGTTTCTCCGTCATTTCTATAGGCATTTTCCAGATTGCTATTTGAAATCTTCCCTCCTTATGTTACCTTCTGCACAACACAGCCATTCACAAGTCTGCTGCTGCCCCTGGTCTGCATTGTACAATATGGTGGTTCCATATGGTTATTTGGTATTTGAAATGTGATTGGTGTCATGTGCTCAAAAACAGTTTGCATGTATTGGATGAAATGGAAATTGCTCCATTTATTCTTTTTTTTCTTTTTAAAATGTAGCAATGTTAAAAAATGTAAACTTTCTTATGTGACAACATTTCTATGTGACAGTGAGGCTAGTAGTAGGCAGCACCTCTTTCTCTAGTATGTGCCATTGAGTAAAATGTCAGACTTCTTTAAGTATCTCCTCTGGGAATCTCTTCAGGTCTTAGACTGAGCCCATCTCTTCCTTAATCAATTCCATCTCCTGATTTCTTGATATCAGTTGGAGGCATGCATTGCCCATTATTTTATCCAAACTATTACCCTCCATTCACATTGATTTTTTCCGTCTTGCTCATGCATATGTTGAAGTGGTCACAAATCTTAGCCAATATGACTTCATAATTTTCTTCCAAGAACAGTAGCAGTGAACCTTATCTGCTGTTTTGTTTCTGTGCTTTGAATTTCCTGCTAATAACAGGGATTTGAAACTATGAAATGGAAACTCAAGAAATAAATAACTCATACCCTATAAATTACTGTCTGCACTGTTCTACAGCGTCTTGCCTGGGACATCAATCACTCCTCTGAGCAGCGCATTTGTGTGGTATAGACTACTTTCATGCTAGTCACTTAGCAACTGTCTTCGTCATCGGACCACCTGTTACAGTCATAGTGTTTGGGTTCAAGTAGAACTTCTTGTATTCTTAAGTACTCAAATTGTGAGGATGTTTCTGCTGGCTATTTTATAGCTAAATGGAAAAGAGGAGGGAAAAGAGTAATTAGATGGAGAGAGAGAGAGAGAGAGAGAGAGAGAGAGAGAGAGACAAGAGAGAGACAGAGAGAGAAAGAGAGAGAGAAACTATGTTTAGGTGATATTGCCTTACAGGAGAATGTTATAATGCAATAATTACAATAATTACCTTATTATTATCTGCTATGGCTCCTTTCCCCCCCTAATTTATAAATTGTACTCTGTCTCTCTATCCATCCATCTCTAGCATCTATGTATTTATGTATGCATCTATCTATGCATCTATTCATCTATCTATCTATCTATCTATCTATCTATCTATCTATCTATCTATCTGGATAAAAGAGGAAGTGTAGAATCTAGTACTATCCATAGTTTTAGGTATCCACGAGGGGTCTTGGAACCTATCTGCTGCAGATGAAGGGCCACTATATATTTCTTTCATCCTCTCACCACATCTAACCTAGTTTGGGTTCTTACGATGATGTTTTGTATGAACTATGTTCAGAACTTTACAAGTATTTTTTTCCTACTTAGTGTTCCTTAAGTATTCTTTGCTGCTGATGCTTTATACAGAACAGGAAATCCAGGAAGATTTTCAAATAAATAAAGAAAGAACAGAAACAGGAGCCTGGGTTGGAGACAGTGCTGCAATTTTGTGAACTGAGAATTGTGTACTTCTACTACAGGTGCTTTATGTATGTGGAATAGATGGCTGCCCTTGTCACTAATCCCAGGCCTCAGATTCCTAATTTAATTAGAAGGCAGGCAGGCATCTCAAGTTTCGTGATTCCTTAAAGTCACTCTAAATTCTGTCTGAAATTTTGGGGAAGTCACAGTGATCTTGTACCTCCTGATATATATATATATATATATATATATATATATATATATATATTCCTTAACATACCATGAAGCATTTCTTTTTATAAAATGAGCAATCATCTTCAGATACAGAAAGAAATGGTCCTGGTTTTATTTCAGGAATGCAGTGATACAGGAGGAGAATCATGTTTTGTCTTTCAAAAGTATGAAGGATGCCCGCTGTCCACTGATGCTCCTCTACTTGGGTATGAGCCATTTCAATTTAAAATTTATATCAAATATGCATTCAATTATTTAGATTCTAATACAATTTAATAAGTGTTCTTATTAAAGTTCTTTATTGTGAGCCCTTCAATTTTACTTTTGATGCTGAACTGGGCTTGTCTGGATGATTGCATTAATAATACATTGCTACCCAAAATTAAAGTGCAGAGTGGAGAACACGCTAATAGGTTTCATTGATTTCAACTTGGAAATGGGTGCAGGCAATCAGAAAGCAGGTGCAACCAGATTAGCAATGATCTACTGTGAAAATACTGAGCCACGATCAGTAGCAGGATTCATAGCTGTGAGCAGAGACAGAAAAATGTGGAACGTAATGAAGTTGGAGCAATTAAAGCCTTTTGGGAAGAGTTTGAATGGTTCATTATGCTTTTCCGAGAATGGCTTTGTGTGATAAGAGTCCTAAATTTTGTCTTAGGGATTTTATTTGTTTTCTTTTATTTCCCTTAGTGTCAGCTACACCTAGGATCCACTATCTCTTTAGTTTTCTGAAAACTTCAAAGATAAGGTAAAGGACATTGCTCAAAGTAGGGAAGCAATATTCTACCCATGGACTGCTCTTTAAAATTCACTTGGATTCAGTCTAAACATTTATTAAGATGTTTAGTTCAATTTAAAAGGATGCGTCATTAAGGCTAATGCTGTAGTTTTGTGTAATTGTGTAATGCTTGATTTTTTTTTGTTGTTGTTGTTTTGGGGGCTGCTCAGTCTGCCCTGGGGGTGGGCTGGCATGGCCTGTGGTGCCAGGGATTGAACTGCAGTCCCTGCACTTTGCCTCAGCTTGCTTAAGGAGGTGATTTTAGACTGCTGAGCTATCTTGAAAAATCTTTTTATTTATTTGGTACAAGGGCACAACATGCAGTACTGGGGATCGAACCTGGATCCTTGAGCTTGGCAGACAGGAGCTTAGATTGCTGAGTTATCTCTCCAGCCCTTAATGCTTGATTATTTTTTGTTTTTTTTGGCTTTAAATATTAGATAGAGTAAATTTGAAATTGTACCAAAAAGTACCTTTACAATTATTTGAAGAGAAGGATCTCTTGGAATGCAAGGACAAACAGTATTAATATTTTTAATTTCCCTTTTGTATTGCTCTGTCCTTACTCCTTTCTTATTGCAGTAAGCCCCTTCTGCTTCTTTTGCATACCCTTACCTATTGTGTTTTGATGATCCTATACAGGAAACAATGCAAATAATCATCCTGGATAGCTTTCATTAACATGTATAAATTTGAATTTCCCAAAATCTAAAAAGATTGTTTCCTTCTGATAGCTTTCAGTGAATCGCAGGAGGAATGTACACTACTACTAAGGACTGGGCCTCTGTGTCACACACCTGAAAACATCACCAATCACAGAGCAGCTGTTTTGTGGTCATGTTGTGGAATTTGCAGCACATGCACAGGATTCAGGTTGCTGGGATTTCGATCCCCCTTTCACCCACCTGCGGGCTATGTAATGTTGCTGCTCAGAGAAATGTATCAATGTAAATGCCCCTAGATGTGGGAAGATTCAAATGAATTTGCTGAAATCTCTCAGAGCAATACCTGGTATATACCAAGTACCCTGCACATTTTGACATTTATAATTGTCATTACTGTAAGTTGTCAATATCTTCTTCTTAACAGATCCTTTTAAAAAGCAGATGGTGGGTCCACAGTGACGTTTTCATTCATTTGCTACCATTCTTCCTAAAAGAATCTCTTTATCTTCGTGTTCCTGCTGAAATATATTGCTGCGCATAGTTTCTTTTTCATTTCTCAGAAATTTAATGTTTGGATTTTTGACTGCTGTCCACTGAGTCTTTAAGGATGGGTTTAGAAAATGCCAAAATTTGATGCACTCTTCTGAGTGAAAAAGTGGTCCTGCTCAAGCAAAAAGCAGGTCTCTCTGAGTCTTGAACTGGAAGTGTTAGGAGTGTGTAGAAAGACTAATTTGGGCGTCACAGAGCTCTCACTTCTGAACCTGCCTTTCTAAAGATCTTAGGTACTGCTGCAGTTTTAGCTTCTCATCATTTTGACATATAGGAACAATAGGAGACCTATTTGTTTATTATTCAGGCTTTGTTTGCTGCAAATAAATACTTGCCATACACAATTTAAAGGAGCAAATGTTTGCTTTGGGTAATGGTTTCAGAGATTGCAGTCCATGGTTAGCCTGCTCAAAGTAGGAGACGTCGTGGTAGAAAGTGGTGGCAGAGACCGGCTGCTGACTTCAAGACAGGAAGCAAAGTGACAGGGACACAGCCTAAGAGGAAGGGGGCCAGTGACCAAGTAGAGGCCCCAAGGCCGTGCTCCAGCCACCACCCAGACTCTCAAGAGTGGGCTTTACTAATTGGCTGGTAAAGCAGTTGACCATCAAGGTTAACCATGGCACTTCAGTTGCTCCTAATGCTTATAAGTAGGGTTATTTTATTTAAGTTACTCGACCTCCTCTGGTCTGTTTGTTAGTGTATAAGGATAAAAATACTACAGGTTTGCTGCTAACACTTACCATTTCAATGAATATGACCTAGTAGATTACATGGTCCTAATAGGTTTTCGTTACTATTTTCAATTAAGAAGCACCTTTTAAAGGTCAGCCAGATAGCTCAGAGGACTAAAGAGCCTGCTTAGGCAGAGTGCAGTGGCTGGGGTTCGATCCCTGTTGTGCCATGCTGGCCTCGCCCCCAGGGTGTGCTGAGATAACAACTGAGACTGGGCATGCAGACTGGGTGTGCTGGCCCACGCCTGTAATCCCAGCACTTGGGAAGCTGAGCGCAGGCAGATCCCTATGAGTCTGATGTACGTAGTGAGACCCTATAGACCTTGCACTAAATACAAAAAAAGAAAAAAAGAAAAGAAAGAAAGAAACACCTTTTATAATACATCCTTGGCATGATGTGAACAAGCCATCCAGGCTATAGGTCTACTTCTGAAGTTAGTAGTTATACATATGGGAAATGTACTTAGTCCAGCCTTAAGCCAAAAGGACTGTGTATTCTTGCACCCATCCTGTGGGTGCTAGAATCACCTGCACCCATTCTTGGGGTATAGAATCACCAGCTACCTTCTTCCAGCTCAACATCTCCCTGTGCGTAAGAACTGTTGTAATAATTTTTCTTATTTTTATACTGGACTATGGATATTAATTTATTAACCTGTCCAACTATTTTGTCTGAATAAGCATTAGTTTCTGTGAACAATTTTTAGTTTTTAAAGAAAAGAACATAAAGAAAATTGTGAACGTCAGGCATGATATACACTGCCAGGAATTGTATTTGTTGCACAATACAAAGAAAGTAGAAAATCAGATTCTATTGGATCCTTCCTCTTTCTTGATGTCCATTAAGGAGTGAAAACATCCTTTTAAGAATATACCACATTGATCTCTCCATTTTATCTGCTGAGGAATAAGTAAAAGTAAAGAAATTGAAGTCTGTTCTACTACATATTCTTTTTTCTTTTTTTGCTAAGACAGGTGAAAAACCCGAAATGTAGCCATTAATTCAATCAAATTAAAATTTTCCCTTATGAACGCTGTTTCTTATACTAAAAAATAGTTGTGCCATTATTGAACATCTTATGAAACCCTGTATCTTTGTTATTTGATTAATCTACTGCTCATGTTCATTAGAGAGTTCACAAAGTGTTAATGAAGGGTAAAATTGCCTGGTATTAAGCTGTAGGTATGTGTGCTATGACTTGCAACTATGTAATAAACTGTGCTATTGTTCATTTTAATTTTCTAAAGCAAAGGTCATAAGAATATTTTCCTTGAATGAATAAGCACTAAGGAAATCTTTGTACCCAGCAAGTTAGACTAAGTAACCATAGCACATTTAGTCACTAGTTCAGAGAATCCAAAAACTTTGAGAGATAACATGTTTGATCATATTATGAATATCTGAAGAAAAGAGCTTGCGTCGAATTGCGTAGAATTGTCAAATATTTCATCACTATGTTGTAGAAAGAAATTCACATTGATGAATTACAGACACAGAAACTCCAGATGTAAATTTATTCTAAATATTTTAAAATATTTTCTTAATGTGGTAGTACTATAGTGACTTAGATGGAACTGTGAATAATTCAGTAAACCATACTCAGCTTTCGAAAAAACAATTTTTTAAGTGACTATACATGTGTTTCTTTGTTCTTTAGTTTTATGTATTTGGTACAGGGTCTTACTTTACTCATAGTGATCCTTCTGTCTCAGCCTTCCCAGTGCTGAGATTACAGGCTTGTGCCACCATGTGTGGTCTTGGTGGCCAGCTCAGTGTACCTAGAGTGGGGCTGGTACTGTATGTGGTACCTTGGATTGAACCCAGGTCCTTGCGCTTGCCTAGGGAGGTTCTTACATGGTTGAGCCATCTCCATGGCCCCATGTATTTATTTCTAATTTAAAATTTCTTATTCTGTGTGTTTCTATTATCTCTGTCACCCAAATTCTTCCCATCACAATTCAATTGAGATTATACATACTTTTATATCAATATTAAACTATTGATTTTCATGATCTCACTAGTGTTTCAGCACTTCACAAAATTGCTGTATGTTAAATTTGTTTGCCTTCCAGAACACTAAATTAAAAATAAAGTACCCAGAGCTGATTTTCTGCTTAGCTACTCATTGCTGCAGAGAACATATGCTACACAATTAACTTGATAAGTCTTCCACTCTCCCAGGTTCCACCCCCTTTGCAGCCATTGATCTGCATTTAACAGTATGTCTTAGGAAATTTCTGCACCTCACAGTCTAAATGGAAAGGATACATGAACATCTACATTGTAACTGAATTGTTTACTAGATTTTAATAAAATTGGTTTGAAGAAAAATTCAGGATTCTAAAGTTTGATGGTTATTCATTATATATGTATTCATTTCAATGATTATTTAGTATGTCCAGGTATCATAAATAAGTATAATATTTATGGACTGTGGCTATAGAAAATGTTCCCACAAGTCACTTCAGTGTGGCTATTTTAGACTTAATTTGCACAAAATGTGTGTGTGTGTGTGTGTGTATATATATATATATATATTTAGTATAGGGTCTACAGGGTCTCACTACACAGTTCAGACTCATAGTTATCCTACTGTTTTTAGCCTCCTAAGCACTGGGATTACAGGTATGCACCACCATGCCCAGTCTCATTTATCCTTTCAGACCACCCTGGGGGCTGGGCTGGCACAGCACACCCGGGGATCAAGCCCTGGTACCTGCATCTGCCTAAGCAGGTGCTTTATTCCACTGAGCTATCTGAACAGCGCTTAAGTTATATTTATATGCAGAAAAAATATTTAAAAATTAGAATATAAAATTACTGAATATAATGACAAGCTGTGTAGTACTCTTAGATTTTTCTTGAAATTTTAAATATGTACATGTAGAAATTTATTGTGAATGATAAAAAAAAATCACATTTATAGATTCTTAAGATTGAAAATAGTTTATCTTACACTTTTGTTTTTCTCTGTCATGAAAATATCTATGCTTTTGGGGTTGGTTTTATTGAAGTTCCTTTTGTATGGTTATGTGTCTCTTGATGAATACTGAGTATATAGATAAAGACTCCACAGAGTTTTGGCTATGCTTCAAAATGGAAATAATGGAAATCAGAGCTGTGTGGAACACTGCAGCAGCATTGATCACACTACCACACGAAGAGAAACAAACCGAATTACTGCTGCTGCTCATCTTTGATAATGACGGGCTGAAGTCAAGGTTAAGCTGGAAGGTGAATTACATTCAGAATATTATATGATGTATAGATTTTCCAGAAAGAAGGGAGATTTAAGATGCAGGGGGATGCTGAGCTCTGCTCAGCTCTGTGGCAAGCATTTGTTTGACCAAGATTAAAAAATCAGATATACCTTCTTTGAAATGTAAATCAGGTTGATGAAAAGTCATTATCAAAAAGATCAGTTTGTGATTAATTCATTTTATTGATAAATGTATACATTGAACCTACATAAGTGGTCCAATTTTATGACATATCAAATAAAACACTGTGAAAAATATTCTACCCACTCTGTTCAGTAGCACTTGAAACACTGGCTTATATAGCTCTGAGTTTCACATTAAAATTCTAGTTTTCTGTTTTGAAGTTTCTTTAATATTCTTTTATTTCATTTCTCAGGGACCTGAATTTTTCATATGTGAACATTTCATTTGTTCACAGAAAATTTTAAGAAATTAACCTTATCTTTGAAGATATTGAGCTTAAAATATTTTTTTTAACAGATCAACATTTTGTCATACTATGAGATCTCAGTCAATTTCTTTGGAAGCATGGAGATAGAATCGATTGTCTCTGTATTCTGAGTAGTTTCTAATGGAAACTTCATTAGGCAATGATGGAAGCTTTTTTAAAAAGTGAAAAATCTTTATGAATTTTTACTTTTTAATTTTCTCTTTATAAAATGTGGTTATGGTCTACATCTCACAATCTTTAGACTTCATTTCTTTTTTAATCTGCCTTAATTGTATTTGAATGTCTTGCTTGGTACTTTAGGATGAACCATTTCAGAGCAGGGAGTACAGACCATCACCAGAATTACCAGCTTCACCGAGCTCATTGTCTGCATGCAAATAATTTCATACTTGAAAAGAAAGAAAGAAAGACAATGTAAGAATACTGAATTCAACAGTGTTCAGCAGCTCCGTGGCCAGAGTGAGAAGTGGCCTCGAGGGCAGGGACTCTGCTGCCCTTACATGCTGACCTCAAAGTGAAGGAGATTGTGGGAAACACTGCCCAAGGAAGAGGGGTGTGCGGGTGTGAAGGTGACTGAGAGCGAAGGGGTCAGAAGGGAAGCAACAGCGACTACAGTGGAGCAGGAAGGAGACCCAGTGAGATGACAGCAGGCGTCAGGTCCAGTGATAAAACATAGAGTATAAACATGGTAAGTGAATAATTCTAAGTGTAAGATTACCAAAGGCTACTTTAGAATTAGATATCTAATTAAATATGTTTTATACAAAATAGTAATTATACACATTTACTGGCTTCAGTGTACATGTCAATGCAACAGATATGTCAGTTACTCTGTTGTAATTGTTATATAGGTATATTGTATACCTATATATTGTTATATAGGTATATTGTATACCTATATATTGTATATATAGGTATACAATATATAACAATTACAACAGAGTAACTGACATATCTGTTGTTTCAGACATATATCATTTATTTGGAGACATTAAAATCCTCTGTACTTTATCTTTAGAAAAAATGTATTTTATCATCTCTATTCTAGTGTTCTATGTGCAGGAGAAGTTATTCCTCCAGCTCTGCTGCACCCCTGTATCTGATAAGCATCTTGTCTCCACCCCTTCTTCCCCCATGCTCTTGCTGGTATCTTGTACCTGTGCCATGACTAACCAGTGATTTACATTGCCTATACCAGCATTTTTCAATAACAATACATCAAAACACATATGCATTCAAACTTTCTAATAGCGACATGTGAAAGTTATTATTTTATACAATATTTCCAAAATATTTCAATACCAGATCAGATAACAATTTATACAATTTAGTCCTAAATTGGAGAACTAGAATCAATCAGTACATCTCATTTTAAGATAAAATTATTTCAAAGTATACTATCTTTGTGTAGGTAGTAACAATATTATTAGACAAAGCATTTAGGGATTTCTTTTTAATAAAATGTATTGTTTCCTAGTCTCTACAAATGGAAGTGTACATAGTTTCTGATTATTTTCATATTTCTGTTATCATTTATAGTATTAGTTTCATTCCTGTATCGAAGGACTGTTAGCTTGTTTCTTGCTACCCTGATAAAATTTCTAAAATAATCAATGTAGGAGAAGGAAAGGCTTATTCTGGCTCCCAATTTCAGCCTGTGGTTGGCTGCTCCATTGATTTGTGCTCTGCGCTAATGCAACACTCCATGCAAGAAGTGGGCAAAGAGGAAATGCTGATCTCAGGGCAGCTAGGAGTAAAGAGAAAGAGGGAAAGGCTGAGTTCCCGTCTCCCGTCTTCTGTGACCCAAGTCTTCAGGACACAGGCTGTTAGGGGACATTCAAGATCTAAACTATAGCAAGGCTCTTTGAAAGTTTTATAAGGTAGGCAGCGTGATTAAGGTCATACTGTTGTCTTCGGGCCCTTGACCCTGACGCAGTATCTAGAAGCTCTTGGATCGATCTGAAATCACAGCTAAAATTCTGCATTTGTGTGGTTGTGCGGCAGCACACATACAGGTTCTCCACACTTTCTAGGATGAGCCCTGAGACTCTCATCTGAATTTTAGCGAGGTTATGATCACCTTCTTCCCCTAAAAAGGTTAAAAAGTTTTGTCAGTGTTTCCTCTTTTATGTAAAGAGCCCACCAGAATGCTTTATACGGTGCCTTAAATATGTAGTAAAGTAATTGCATAATTAAGAACCTAGGTCTGATGCATGAGATGAGTTAAATTATGATACTCCATAATATGTATTGTGCAATATATCATCTGTTTAGTTCTTTGCAGTTTTAATGAGGTATTTACATAACTTACAAATGACACATTAGCTAGAGTAACTTACTGAGAGTTCCACAGTTCAGTTCCTTAGTGATGTATTTCTGGTAAGACTCTAGTGATGCTGAGAACAACTTTGGTGCATGTAGGACATTTCACCTCCGGCTTAACATACACGCCTTGGTTTCTGTAACTTTCCTGGAGTAAAGCGGACATTTTTTAGCTCTACGCTTTAAAAATACATGGCTCAGTGGTCTAAAGCACCTACTTGGAACAAGCTTGACAAAGTACAGGGACCGCGGTTC
>NDGM011180824.1:0-12084 GCA_002564305.1 Octomys mimax | reverse complement strand
CTGCTCTGTGCTGCTTTGCGTTGGACCCAGCTGAATATGGACTGAAACCTCCAGTAACTGTGAAGCTGTGAGAGTGATCTATGTGATATTTGTATTAATTTTAGTTAATCAAAATAATGTGTTATTCTAGTTTTAATATGAGTTTCCTTACTCTATCAAGCATTTCCTCATGTGCTGATCTGCCTTTTCTTTTCTCTTTTTGTCTTTTTTTTTTTTTTAAATGGAGGAAAGGTTTATTTAGCTCACAGTTTATAGAGGCTTAAATCCATGATTAGCTGTCTCCAAGGCAGGACCGCATAGCAGAGGGGCAGCTATTCCTATTCATGGGTTGAAAATAGCAAAAAGAGAGAGAGAGAGAGAGAGAGAGAGAGAAAAGACAAGCAAATGTGAGCGAGCAAGCTGCCATGTGTTTGTCTTTGTTAAAGAGTCTTTTTATATCTTGGCTTCTTTTTTAAAACTTGGATCATTTTATATTTTGGATACAAGCCTCTACTAAATACATGAATTGCAAAGATTTTCTCTCAATTGTGACTTATTGTTTACTTTCATAATATCTTTTGAAGAGCAAAACTTTTAATTTTATGAAGTATAACTTGTGTTTCATGGATCATGGTTTTAGTATTGTATCTAGGAAATCCTTTCCTAACTGACAGAGACAGTGATTTAGGCCTGTTTTGTTTTAGTTTTATAGCTTAAGGATTTTCTGTTAAGTCTACAACATATTTTGAGTTATGTTTTTCTTTTTAAAAATATGTATTTATTTATTTGTTTATTTGGTACAGCATCTTGCTGCACAGCTTGGACTTGTAGTGATCCTTCTGTCTCAGCCTCTCCAGGGCTGGGATTACAGGCATGCACCACCATGCCCAGTTTCAGTGGCTGGATTGGTGGCACGGCACCAGTGCCAGGGATTGAACTCGGGTCCTTGCACTTGCAAGTTATTTTTTTTTCATATTGTGCGAGTATCAATAAATATCCTTTTTTTTTGGTATATGAATATCTACCTATTTGAGTACTGTTTTTGTAGAGCTATTCATCTACTGAATTGGTCTCTTTCATTGCAAAAATTATCCACTTACGTACTAGATAAACAGTCTATTTTCTGTCCATCACTTTTGTGTAGTTTGTTGGTATTAGTAGTTTTTTGTTTGTTTTTTATGTGTTTAGTACAGGGTCTACAGGGGCTCACTGTGTAGCTTGAACTCATAGTGATTCTCCTGTTTTCAGCCTCCCAAGTGCTGAGATTACAGGCATACACCACCACACCCGGTCTCAGTCACCACCTGTTTCCTTTTTTTTTTTTTTTTTCAGTACCAGGGATTGAACACAGGACTTTGCACTTCCAAAGCAAGCACTTATACTACTGAGCTAACTCCCCAGCCCGTCTCCATCTGTTTCCTTTTTCATTTGGTTTGAAAAACTTTAAAATTTCCAAGACCTTCCACTTACTAGAAGGAAGTTATTTTGATACCGTATAATTTGGAATTTTCTAGAGATCTTTGTTATTCATGTTCAATTTAATTCTATTATCATTAGAGAAAATGTATATTAACCACTTCCCTGTTGCTGGTATAAAATACTAGACATACATACAGTAAAAGAGGAGAGCTTATTTTAGCTCATGGTTTTAGAGGATTCAACCCATGATTGGCTGGTTCCAAAGCAAGAATAGCATAGTAGGACATGTTGGAGGAAAGTGGAAGGACATGGGGGTTCGGAGAGAGGCAAGAAAGAGAGGAGAGAAGGGATACAGAAACATACCCTTCCATCTCTTGCCCCCAATGACTTACCTTTTAAAACTATGCTCTACCTCTGAGTAGAATATTCAGCTCTTATTAATAAATTAATCCATTCCCATGATCCAATCACCTTCCTTTCTGAAGTGTAACCATGTTACTGTCACAATTATCTTGCTCACACTATTTTTTATAAGAAGTTCGTTAGCATCTCTTTCTTTCAATATAGGTTTTTCTCCGGTGGCTTTTAAGGTTGTCATTTGCTTTAAATAGCTTCATTATGATCTGCTTTTGTGTAGTTTTCCTCATTTTTATCTTGCAATTCAGTGAGCCTATCTCTTATACTTTTCATTCAATCTGGAAGTTTTTGTTACATTTTCACTTAATATAATTGTACATATATATTGGGATGCTGGAAGTTGTTCCACATTTCTTTCAGACCTGACATTTTTGTTATTATTTTTCTTGTGTGATTATTTTTGTATGATTTATGATTATTTAATCTTTCTTCCATCATTAAACTGCTGGTAATAGTGTCTAGTGTATAATTTCAGGCATTTTAGTTTCCATTGTTAGAAAGTGTGAATATTATTGTTTCCTGTTTCTTAACCTAACTTCTAGAAGATCTAGAATAGATACACAATCTTGAATGTTACCATCCTATAAATCTGACCTCTGTGTGTTCTAGAAGAGTTTCAGGGGTTAATTTTTCCCTAATTATATGTTGTATTTTCCTGCTTCTTTGTATTATTGATAATTGTCTTAATTACTTTCTCATTGCTGGGACAAAATACCCAGTCACCTACCTGTTAAAAAAGGAAAAGTTTTCTGGCTTATAATTTGTAGAGGTTTTACTCCATAGCCAGCTGGTTCCAGGGCAGGACAGCATGGTAGATAGGCTTGATGAAAAACAGCTCATTGCCTGACAGCAGAAAATGGAGAGATCGAGGGGCAGGGGAGAAGATACACCCTTTCAGGCCATGCTGTAGTGACCTACATTCCCCAACCAGCCTTCTCCCAAATCACATTTAGTTATAAGCTTGTCAATGGACTAATCCACTCATGAGTATCACGTCCCATGATCCAGTTAGCTCCCACATGCCTTGCCTCTCTGAGCACATGAGACAACTAGATACAAATCATAACAACAATCTTTGACTGTCAGACAGTATGAAATTTATATTCTTGAGTGTTTTATACTTTTTACATATATATTTGAACTTTGTTTTCAAACACTGTTAAATTATTTAGAAATAATTTGATCGGTGTACATCTTGACCTAAGAATTTGTTAGTCTGGGCATAAGCAAAATTTAATCTAGAGCTAATTTTTCTCCATTGTTGAAAAACTTTCTGAGAACAGTACTCCATAAATGTATGATAGAGGCATTATTTCCAGCCTTGTTGAAATCACACTTTTTCTTCTAAGTCTCTCTTGTTCTGTATGTATCCATAGCCTTACATGGAGGTATTTCATAAGAATACAGTAAATATTATACAAGAGTAGTAAGTGACATCAAGGCCATACGAGAACAAAAAGACTATGCACAAACAGAAACCTATTTTATTTTATTTTTTAGAAATCTTTTAAATTAACTCTGAAGCTCCCTGTCAGTCCAAGTGAAAGGGAAATATTGTTTATTTTTTTCTTGTTGATACAGGGTCTCACTATGCAGTTTGGACTCGTAGTGATCCTTCTTCCTCAGCCACCCCAACACTGGGGTTACAGGTGCGCGCCACCATACCAGGCCTGGAATAGTGTACTGGAGATTGAACTCCAGACTTGCACTTGCCAGGCAGGTGCTTGGACCACCAAGCTATCTACCCAGCCAGAAAATATTGTTTCTTAATTTTCGTTCTTACTAGGAATAATGACAGGGATCCAAACAAATTCTGTATCATACTAATAGAGATTGAACTTTTGTTTAATATAACAATAAACTGAATTTCAAATGACCTTTTATTGTAGTGACTAACAAAAAATCGGTTTAATGATGAAAGTAGATTTTTTTAATCTTCATTTGTACCTTCATTTGTACCTCTCTCACAACTATGTTGTGTATTTAGGGTTATAGCTCTTTGGCACAATAGTCTTTAGTTTTATGGTATTTCTATATGCACAAAAATCATTTTCCTTGCTTCTTTTAATCACATGCTGACTTAAGTCCTTCAATTGCCATTTGATTTCTGTGAAGCACTAAGCTACAAAAGAGTTGCAGTCATTGCCTTATTTTAGTTACTTGTCCTTATCAAAAGATTACATTTTATTTTATATAGTATGTATGTATCATTTAATATTTAATGTTTTCTAATTAATTACTAAACATGTTTTTCAAAATGATACATTATCTTTTTAGAACTACTTCTGTTATTCTGTTAAGTAAGGAGTAATTTTTTAAACTGTTGACTCAATACGTCAGTGATTTAACTCTTACCTGTTTTGTTTTTCCAGTTGCTCTTTATTTGCTTCTGAATCTGGCAGAGGATACTCGTACAGAACTGAAGATGAGGAATAAAAACATAGTTCACATGTTGGTGAAAGCTCTTGATCGGGACAATTTTGAGCTGCTTATTTTAGTTGTAACATTCTTAAAGAAACTCAGCATTTTTATGGAGAATAAAAATGATATGGTAATTTACAAAGCTCCTTCTTGAAATAGTTCGTGTTATGCATTTTTTACTAGAATATATTGTAAAATATTTTACTACCACAGCAGTTCTGAAAATGTTATAATAGCAATAACTCACTGAAATGGCTTCATTAAGAAATATATTCCATATTAGTTAATATTCCAGATAATTGAAACTGTCTAGATAAAAATATTTTCTAATATGTCATTTATAATTGATCTTGCCATCTTATATATAATACATAGAAGTTAGTTTAATCTTAAAATTGTATTTCATGGTCATCTAACCCTCTTTTTTCTAAACTAGTTTGCTACCTTCGTTTCTGATATCAGTGTATGAAGTTACAGTTTATTCCAATATTGTCGCCTATCAGTCCAGTTGATAGCTGCAACCTTTTCATTCTGTTCCTTAAATATCTCTGAAAACTATCCCTTCCTTCCATTCTTAGTGCCTCCTTATTATTTCATGCACTTTGTATACAGATTTCTTCATTTCTTGTTTGAATTATTGCATTAGCCTCCTATTTGCTATTATGTTGATATAATAATCTTTGAGAAATACAAATTGGGCATGAAATACTTCCCCTCTATAGATTAGGAATGATACACTAATTTATGAAGATAGAGTATGAAGCCTTAGAGGACCAGTGGTTTATTTTTGGTGGTATAAGATATTGAACCGCAAGGATCTCATGCATGCTGGTAAGTATTCTACCACTTAGTTACATCTCAGCTCCAAAGGTAAAAGAAATATTATTATCTGCTTTTTTTTACATCATTAAAGCATCTCTGTTAGTCCAGTAGTATACCAAAAAGATCATGTAAATAACTACCCTGTTTTCAGATAACATTAGTTTTTTATCATTTTACCTATTATAAGCACCACTTTACTACATGTATTTGTTTATGCATTTTTGAGTTTACATCTGATTATTTTCTTAAAGTAAAATCTTAACAATACTATATAGGCTTTAACTCTATCAAGGACCATTTTGCAATTACATGGATTAACTGTATGTGACTATGTCTTATTGGTATAAGTGATTTCACATTCAGGTAGACTAGTAGTATAATATATAGTACTTATAACTATAATCTATCTTCTTTGAATGGCTGAGGAAATAGCTTGGCAGTCTAAGCTCCTGCCTGGAAAGTGCAAGGACCCAGGTTCGATCCACAGTACCACATGCTGTGCTGGCCCCAGGTTTCAGTCTCTGAAACCAGGTGGCACGTGCCTGTAATCCTAGCACTGGGAAGGCTGAGCCAGGAGGATCACTATGAGCTTCAGTTGCATAGCAAGACCCTGAACCATGTAAATCAGTTAAAGTTCTTTTTAAATTAAAGAAGTGAAATGAACTAGGAAGTAGCTTATGTTTTCATGACATACATATTAAAAAACTGCTAGTGATTTATCAGATTTATAAGTGCTTCAATTCTGATTATTGACTGTAGAAACTTTTATTTTACCTCAATATATTTAATATTTAATTTTCTTTTCTTTTTTTTCTTTTTTTTGTGGTATCAGGGATTGAACTCAGAACCCTGTGCTTGCCAGGCAGGTGCTTATTCTACTGGGCTATCTCCCCAGACTTTTTAATATTTAATTTTCATAATTAATATTTAGTTATATCTTAAATTATTTTAAGGTTAAATGTACTAGGAGAGATTAACTAAAAACAATTTTTGTTTTCTTTGACCTTATATCTAAGAATATGAAATGATAGAGTGTGATTGCAAAGTAGTTATTATGTAGCCAAGTAGTTGGTTCTCATTTGTATAAATTGAACTATATACATCTATCTGTGTAGAGTAATTGCACCGTTACTAGTTTCTCACCATTCAAATTTATTTACCATCAACACATATTTACCAAGCATAGATTCATTTTTTTATTTAAGTAATGCACTACATGTTCCTTCTACTAAAAATACCTCAAGATTATTATTAAAATTATTTTCTGTATAAGCTTAAAAGCTATAAATCATCAAAGCATTGCATGGAAGAACTGAAGTTCTGAAAAATTCACCCAAATTAATGAGACATATTTGAATGCCTAGATTTTAGCACATTTAACAAGATTAATAATAATTTTAAAAAATATCTTTTATTGTTAAAAATAACAAAATTGGGCAACTGAGGTAGCTCAGCAGACTAAATACCTCCTTAGGCGAGTGCAGGGATCAGGGTTCAATCCCCAGCACCACATGCTGCGCTGGTCCCATTCTCTGGCATGCTGAGCCACTGAGACTGCGTGGTAGGTTGAGCCTGTAATCCCAGCACTGGAGACGCTGAAAACAGGAGGATTTACTATAAGTCTGAGCTGTACAGCAAGACCATGTACCAAATACATTATCAAAAATTTTCAAATCAGGTTAGAAGTTATAATAATTAATATCTTGTATATTATCTTTATAGTAGTTATTTAGAGTACTAATATAGGCATGATATCTTGTCAAAACAATACTAATTTTTTTTTAAATTTGGCTTTATCACTTTTCATGAAACTTAATAAAGATACTAATTATAATTTTATGAAATTGGAGAGATTATTACATATTGAAACAACTACTAAATTTAGCTATTGAAGTTGAATTTTTCCTTTTAATCAACCATAAAGACATGACTGGTAAGCTGTATTAAACATAAGTCTAGTATTGATTGATTAATGACACTTCACATTCCACACTGCATGGTAAGAGCATAAATTAATAGCAAACTCTGTAAATGATTTTATTACTACATTTATGCTATGGCTTTTTCAGGAGAAAAATATTATCTAATATAATTAGTAACAGCTTAAAGCCTGTGGCTATTTTATTTTTTTATAAAAGGTAGGGAGATAGCTGAACTATTTGCAAGGTGCTATCAGTTAATAAAAGTGTTCTTTGTACTATAGATGTGAGTTAATACTGACTTTATTTTTGGACATACATTTAGAGTAAGTATGTCTAAAAATATGCCTTCTACAATTAGTGGTTTAAATTGAATCGTATCTCATATAATATTTGTATAATATATTCACCTAGTAAATTATTATAACAAAAACGTAAGTCATGAGAACATTAAGAAGAATAGGGGCTGGGGATGTGGCTCAGTGGTACAGTTTTGCCTTGTCTGCCTTCCTTGGTTTAATCCCTAGCACCAATATACAAATAAAAAATAAAGAGGACTAAAAAGGATATGTGTTGCTTGGTTTGCTTATTTCTTTCTTTATTTTATTTTATTTTATTTATTTATTTATATTTAGTACAAGTTCTTCGGGTCTACAGAGTCTCACTAGGTAGATCGGACTCATAGTGATCTTCCCATTTTTCATCCTCCCAAAGTGCTTGGATTACAGGCATGTGCCACCACGCCCAGTCTTAAGATTTCTCAGTGTGCCCTTTGGGCAGGGCTGGCATGGCAGCCTGGGGATCAAACCCTGACCTCTGTGTTCTGCCTAAGCAGGTGCTTTAGTCCACTGAGCTATTTGGCTGGCCCTTTCTTATATCTTACTAATAGCTTTTAAGACTTATTTTTTCTATATTTTAGATACAATACTTTTTTATCAGTTATATGTTTTGCATGTATTTTTTACCTTTTCAGTGGCTTGTCTTTTTATTCTCCTGGTCTTAAGAGCAGAGTTTTTAGTTTTTAAGTCCAGGACTAAATGTTTTTCAATGGATGTTATTTTTGGTGTTGTATTATGAAAGGTTTTTTTTGTTTTGGTTTGGTTTGGGTTTTTTTGGTGGAACTGGGGATTGAACTTGGGCCCTTGTGCTTGCCAGGGAAGCACTTATTCCACTGAGCCATCTCCCCAGCCCAAATATGAAAGTCTTTATCTGAAGGTCACAACTATGTCCTTCTATGTTTTCTTCGCAAGAGTTTTAAAGGATTTTTGTTACTGTTTTAGCCTATGATTTCTCTATTTTGGGTGAAGTTTGTATATAAGATGTGGATTAATATTCTTGGTCTTGAGTATAGGTGTCCATTTCGATCCAGTTCCAGCAGTCTTTGTTGAAAGTCTTCTTTCACCATGGAATTGCTTTTGCATCTTATTGAAGTTGCTTTGTACTATTTTCGAAAATCACTTGGCTATATATATGTGATTTATTGCTAGACTATCTTCTATTAGTCTATGAGTTTTTCTTTAACCTGTGTATCTTTCTCTTGATTTCTGGAGTTGTATAGTTAGTTATGATACCAGACTGTATAATGCCTCCATTATTCTTTTTCAAAATTAGTTTGTACCTCTCTATTTACATTTTAGATCAACTTTTAAATTTTGTGTTTGATTTTTAGAGGTCCTTCAAGATTGCTTTGTACTCTCAATGGAGAACTCTAGGGTTTGGCTGCTATGTATTTGTGAAGTGTTCATAGAGTCTGGAGGAAAAATCGCATGTTAGTTTTGTTGGCTTGGCATTAAAAATTAAAAAAAAAACAAATTTCTGATCATTCCTAGATATGCAATGAAAAAAAAAAAAGGAAAGCAAAGACTAAATTGTTAATGTTATCTTCATGAGGTCAGTGAAAGAATATAATAAAGATATGAGAAAACAGTATATTGTAGCTCCCCAATGAAATGATAGTAAAGCAAGATTAGTCCGAAATCTTTTTATTATGATTCAAGTACTTATGAGATGTGTTTTAAAATATGGTATTTTTTTTTTTAATTTTTAAAACTTATAGCAAAGTGCACATTGTCATTAATCTTCAAAATAGTTCCCTTAGGGCGTGGTAGAATGCTTGCCTAGCAAGCTGCAAGCCCTGGGTTCAGTCCTCAGCACCAAAAACAAAAAATAAACCTCTAAAAAATAATTCAACCAAAAAAATACACTAAAATCAAAAAAGACCAAAAACAAACAAGGCAACTGCGCAAAATAGTTCCCTTAGTTTGACCGTATTAAGCCCATCCTTCTTACAACTTTCTGAAGTTGAAGTCCTTTTCTGTCCTTACTGAAATAATATCAAAAATCCAGTGAATGCTGCTGCTGAGTACCATCCAATGGAAAAGCAGGCTCTGCATTACGGTGCATCTTCATCTACCTTACTCACCAGATCTGGCACCATGACATTTCTGATTCTTCTCCATAGAAGAGAAACATTTTGAATCAGTTCAGCATATCAAGACAGTCTTGAAACCACAATTTAAAGACACAGAAGTCTTCCAGAACTACTTAGTAAAGTAGCAAGAATGATGAAATAAGTGCATTTGAAATGAGAGGGAGTATTTTGAAAACAACTAATGACAGTGTCTTTGGCTGGGGAGATAGCTCAGTGGCTTAAGCTCTTGCCTAGCAAACATAAGGCCATGAGTTTGATCCCTGGTATCAAAAAAAATAAATATAATGACAGTATCTTTTACTGTAATGCATTTAAATTTAAACATTCACTAAAGATTTAGATCACTAAATTCATAAATAGAATTTCTCTCCCTTTATTTAGCATTTAGTTATCACTAAAAGACATGAAAGGATGTTTTGTTTTTTTTATTGTTTTGTTTTGTTTTGCTTTAGAGCTATTGACTCTTCAACCTAGTCCTCTTTATTTTTTATTTTGAGACAGCATCTTGCTAAGTTGCTCAGGGTAGGCTCAGACTTGTGATCTTTCTACCTCAGTGTCCTAGAGTATTGGGATTATAGGTATAGGTCACCGTACACAGCTAATATGAGATATTTTTATTGCTATGTTCTTTGGATTGCTATCTTCAAAAATTTTAATGTAGGGCTTCCATTACAAAATTAGTGATTAGTAGTGCCCTCTGTAACTTCTCATTAGAGCATAAAAGTCTCTTGTTGCAATTTTATATCTCAGAAGCAGAAGATAGAGACCAGCAAACATTTCTTTAATGTCCAATAGTCAGGATTTTAGATTTTCTAGGTCACATAACCTCTATCACAGTTACTCAGCTCTGCTGTAATAGCATGAAAGCAGCTAAAGACAGTTTATAAACTAATGGCCATGGCTCTGTTCTGGTAAAACTTCATGAAAAATTTAATTTCATACAGTTTTCATGTGTGATGATACATCATTGTTCCTTGTGTTTTCTTTCTTTTTATTTTGGAGTGCATGTGTGTCTTTGAGGCAGGGTCTCACCATGCAGTTCAGGCTGACCTTGAGCTCACTTTGTAGCTCAAGCTGGTACTGAGCTCTAAACAATCCTCCTGCCTTAGACTCTCGAAGTGCTGGGATTATAGTCTTGCACCACCACACTTGCTCTTCCTTGCTATTTTCAGCCATTTAACTATACCAGGCTAGGGATATAGACCAGTGGTAGTTACCTCACTAGGCTGCTTCCCTAGCTGCTACACACAAGACCCTGGATTTGATCACCACTGTTCCCTCCCTGACCAAAAAAATGAAAGCCAAAAACCATTCTTAGTTCATGGGATGTATGAAAACAACAGGCCAAATTAGGTCTACCAGCCATATACTGCTCATCTCTGTTTGAAAATGTTAACATTTACCTGTTTCCCAGTTTTTCTCCTGAGCATTGTATGATTTCCAGTTAGCCACTGACTATCACCTCACATTACACATGACAAAAGTATAAATGATTTTTCCTTTATTGGAACATATGTTAGTTGATTGCACCAAAAAAAAAGAGGCCTGACACCTGTAGTCTTAATTAGGCCTTTTTCCACGGTTGGCCATTAGCTGTTAACTGAGATTCCAGGACTGTTCCATGCTTAGGAAAATACTATCCCGTGGACTTAAGAATCACTGTGGACACTCTGCTACCTGTAGGATGATACGAAACTCAGCAGAGTACTAAACCTTCAGTGATCAGGTGCAGGTCTGTCTTTAAGCTACTTCAAATCTTCAGCAACTACTTTACACTGTGGTCATACCAAAGTAACAGGGCTTTAATTCCTAATGGCCCATCTACTGCCTGCTTTTTCAAACCTGAATTTACTGCCTGTCTTAACCAAAGAACAGTTTCTTCCTGTTCAAGACACTTCCTAATTTGAAGTGGACTTTTCTAGATAGAATAGCTTCTTCCTTGTTGCTTTCAGAATACTTTGTGTAGTGAATTTTTATCATATTCCTATTGTTTGATTTGTCCACTTTTTAGACTGAGGAATCCTTGAGATCAGTTTGAGATGTTATTTCATCAGGGCCTGGTACATTGTAGGTAGTGTTCAATAATGCAATGTTTTTGAGAGTTAAATGTAATTTGTCTTGCACTTGATGTACTATAATCAAATAAGGGAAGGAAGAGATGATATAGAAATAGGTTGTTGCAAACATTTTCTCTTCCAAAGTTTGATTTCAGTAAACTGTATAGATTGAAATGGTATGAACTGGAAATATAAGAGTACCACGCAGTTATCTTTAAAATAAACATAATTGTAAAAAAAAAAAATATTTCTAATCTTTTTGTGTTATTTTACAATAAAACCTCACTACATCTTTTTGTGTAGGTGGAAATGGATATTGTTGAAAAACTAGTAAAACTGATACCATGTGAGCATGAAGATTTACTAAATATCACTCTCCGGCTTTTGCTTAACCTGTCCTTTGACACAGGACTGAGGAATAAGATGGTGCAAGTTGGACTTCTTCCAAAACTCACTGCACTCCTAGGTATGCTTTTTAAAAGTTAATGACTATTTCTTGAACTGTGCAACAACACTACCAAATTGAGTGCTATGTTAAAATGCTATCTGAACAATAAGGTTTTTTTTTCCATAATTTTATTGAGAAACAAATAGCAATGAGACAGTTTCAAACCAAATT
>NDGM011180821.1:0-10131 GCA_002564305.1 Octomys mimax | reverse complement strand
TTTTTTTTTTTTTTTTTTAAAAGAGCACAATATATATATTGGGGTAAAGAAAGCATCTGTCCAAGAGAGGGACAGAAGGGGACCCCAGTGGATTGCCAAAGAATCTGCCTTTACTAAAGATTTTTATAGAGCAAAACCATGAGGTGAGGTGGGTCTAAGGTAGAAAACATGGAACCCGCTAGGTGAGCATGAGGTAGGACAAAACTATGGTCAACCAATAAGATTACAAGCACAATTGCTCAGGCAAAATAGATTAAATCAGGATCAAATGGGGAATCCAGTCATGAGTCATGTACCAAATGAGTGTGAATACCGAACAGGGGCTTTTCCTGTAGAGGGCTGGGTTAGTAGCTCTTTCTAGCTTTTTCAAGGTGATCGATACCTATTTAGAATATCAATCCCTGATGTCCATCCCTAGGAAGGTATGGAGCTGCATTTGTTTCATCTTTTGTCTTCAGGTCTGGCCCACAGGGGAGATACCTATCTTTTCCCCAGTTGCAAGGTATCTTGTCTTCCATATTGGGACCTTGAGGGCTCAGCCCTGTCTGACTGCCTATATTTCTATCCAACTCAGCTACCTACAACATTCTCCCCTCTGAAGAAGTAACCTGAACTGCTGTAAGGGAATCATGGGCGATGACAGCTCTGGCTTCTTCAGGCTGAAAGGGGGAGTAGTTGGTCAGCAGTCAGAGATACTAAAGGGTGTATCTAAAGGTCGTTTTGTTTTTATTGTGCTCCACACAATCTCTTCACTCTTCTTACTCTGGGAACTTGGGCCAGGAAAAAGCCAGGAAGAGCCACTAACCCAGCCCCCTCAGTCCATGAGCTTTGCAGCAACCAAGGGTATGATAGTGGATTCTGGGCTGGCCAGGAGCCTCCCTCCTTCTCTGGGCCTCAGGTGCTCCTTTGTGTCTTAGACTGTCTGTTATTCATTAGTTACGCCTTTAACTTTGAAGTAATTGTGTGTACTTGGAGAATGAAAGATAAAGTTCACAGCTGACTTCGAAATACCCTCTATAAAGAAACACTTTGAAAAGAGAGCATGCCTGGGATATTCTGTCATGTTCATATTGATCAGTGACATGTGCTTAAATGATTTAATGCAGTGAGCCCTCATTTTGGGCCTAAAGGTATGTTCCAGGTAGAGAATGGTAGGAAGAGAGTTCAGAAGCAAAAGCTGTGAGGAGACGTAAGACAGCAGCCGAGAGACAGATTCCTGCGCACGCTGGAATGCAGTAGTGTGATAAGAGGCAGACCATAGAACCCAGAGAGAGTGGAGGAGAGAGGGAAGCAGACGGTGGATTCATATTGGAGCAAAACCAGTAGGAGTTAATGTCCTCTGCTAAGGGAAAGGCCCTGCCCCACCTCCCTCTCCCTTCTGATTCCCTCACCCTCTGTCCTCTCTCTTCGCTTTCCTCCTCCTCCTCTTCCTCCTCCTCCTCCTCCTTCTCCTCCTCTTCCTCCTCCTCCTTCTCTTCCATCTCCTTCCCCTTCTCTGTCTCCTCCTTTCCTTTACAGTACTGGGGACTAACCCAGAGCCTTCCCACTGAGCTACATCCCCAGCCCTCTTATAGCTTTTAATGTTGAGAAGGAATCTCATGAAGTGACTACATTGCACAGGCCAAGCTCAAATTTGTAATCCTCTGGCCGGGACATTGCTGGGATTCCAGGTGTGCCAAGCTGGCTCAGGCGCTCTTCTAAGTGCTGCACATGACTTTCTCTGTGCTCATGCAGTCCCATGATGTCAGTATATAATTATCTCCATTTGAAAGATGAGAAATCCAATCACATGGCAGTTAAGTGGCCCCCAGCCCCTAGCAGAGGGCTCTGAACTGAGGCAGTGTGCTTCTAGAATGCCTGCATCCTGTACAGTGATTGATTCACAAGCAGAAGGCATGGGATGAAGAATGTTTGAGGAAGGGTGAGACCACAGCAGTTAGGACTGAATGTTTGGACCCTGCCTTAGTCCTAATTCTTGCATCAACATCCTAACTGCTCATATATTGTTATTTGGAGGTGGGATCTTTTATTTCTTCCAGAGATGGGTGGGTTTTTTTTTTTTTTTTTCCGGAACTGGGGATTGAACTCAGGCCCCTGCATTTGCCAGGCAAGTGCTTATTCCACTGAGCCATCTCCCCAGCCGCATGGATGGAGTTTTGCTATGAATTTTTTCAGGCAGGGTCCAATCCATCCTCCTGCCTCAGCAGGTAGTTTCTCGGCCTGTGCCCCACATCCATTCAGCAGCTAGGCTTTGGAAAGGTGATTAGATCATAAAGCTGGATCCCTCATGAAATGGAATGAATGGCCTCATGGAAGAGACCTCCAGGAGCTCTCTGCAGTCAGCCTTCATAGGAGGATGCAAAGAGAAGCTGGCAACATGCAGCCTTGAAGAGGCCCACACCAGAGCCTGTCTATGTTGGTCCCTTCTCTGAGACTTGCAGCCTTCAGAACTGTGAGAAGCAAGTTTCTCCCGGAGTCTAAGCCACCAGATTCTTGTTAGAGCAGCCCCAACAGACTGAACCAACAATGATGCTGTTTAATATTTGAGGTGGGGTATAAGCAGAAGGGAAGCTAGGCAGGACTTAGAACAGGAATACCAGGACAGGGTGGCCAAGAGAAGGGAAGTAACGGATGTGAGCTCCACCTCCTTCTGCTTTATTATCAAGATCTGGCAAATTTAGATTACATCAGATCCCAGACACTGAGCTAGACACTAGAGATGCAAAAGTGATAAACTATCACCACTGATCTATAGGACAGCATATTAAAGGTAAGACAAGCCAAATGTGTCTTGCAACATAACATGGCAAACACTCCAGTCAAAATACAGAAGCTGCCATGCAAATTCAAAAGAAGATGATATGTCCAGGGAATTGAGAGTGATTGTATACAGGGGAGGATTCTTGAAGGGTTGAATAAAAAGTTTAAATTTCCTCTTTAGCTAAGGAGAGGACTCAGGGAGGGGACACTGAGATCTTAGAAAGAAGGAAAGAGACTACAGGAAAGGAGGCGAGAAAGAAACATCCTTCATGGCCTGGGCAGAGCCCAGTGTGGGTGTGATGTCACGGAAAGCAGCTGAAGGATCACACTTGTTTTTAGTGATGTGACTACAAGCAGAGTTCAGGATGGAAAGAAGGGAAAGAGACTTCCCACGGGGGCGTGAGATTGGGTGGAGATTGCTACGAAGATCCATCAAGGAAAACAGAACCAGAGCAGCGGCGATATGGGGAATAAACGTGGGTAGACCCAAGAGACACAAAGGATGCACAGGTCCAGACTATCTGATAAATAAGGGGAAGGAGACATCAGGGAAGGAGAGCACTGGGGATATATGAAGGTTTTAACTGGGGAAAGAAGGTGCTACTTGAAATGTCCCCCCAAACACAAGCATCAGCGTCTTGGTTGAGTAAACTATGAAGTCTCTAATTTCACTGGTAGATTAATCCATGCCTGGGATTATAATGTGATGGCATTATCAGGGGGTGATGGAAACAGAAGTGGGGCCTAATTGGAGGAAGTGGATCACAAGGTCTAACTGTAGGAACTCTCTGTGGCCCCTGAGTGCTTCTTCCCTGGCTCTCTGCCCTCTTTTTCTACCTCCTGTCCATCCATGAGGTGGGACAATTTACTGTATCACATGTTCCCTACCATGCTATTCCACTTTCTTATGGGCCCAACAAGCATGTGGCCAACAACCATGGACTGAAGCCCTGCAACCATGAGTCATATTAATAATATTCCACACCTATTGCCAGGTGGTTGCACCCTGAAGACACCAGAAAGATGATAGAGTTAGGCAACTGAATCCTTTCCCTGAACACTACAGATAGATAAGCAATAGTCACAGAGCCTGTCAAGCTCAGTCAAGAGAAATCAAGAATTTTATGTGAGGTTTTGAGTTTTCTTGAGTTCTTGATATATGTTGTCACTTTTAATTGCACTGACAAGATAATATTTAATGTCTTGTTTTTACAGATGAGGAATTTGAGTCCAATTAGATCATTTGATTCTATACAATTAGAAGTAGCCCTAAGACATCTTTGCCTATATCTAAAGATATATATATATATATAATCTTTGCCTATATATATAAAGAGATTATCTTTACAGAAGTGTAAATCCAATGAGGACAGAACTGTAATCTTGTGACCCTGATGCCCAGCACAAGTGCCTCCTTTGTGACAACACAGAATTTTTTGTGGAATGAGTAAATGGTTACCACATCTAGCACCCCAAAATTCTTTGCTTCATTAAATAAACTGGCTACATTCCACAGTAAGTATTCACATAAGAGTGAAAAAATAAAGAAGATATTAGTCAGATAGGCCTTACTTGATGGGAAAGAGCTTAGGAGAGTGGTAGTTTGTATGAGCAAAAATAATATGCATTTAGAATTCATGTTTTAAAGAGGAATATATAAAAAGAGATAGTTCATAGACACTCTAGTTAGATTCCTCAGGTGCTGGCCAAAACGCCCTCTCTGGAGTCCCACCTGAGCTAGCGTGTTCCTGGCTTTCTTTCGAAGGGTGCATCTTACCGCCTTCCCTAGCTTCCTGTCTCTATTTTGTCATGTGACATTTTCATTGAGTTATTGAAATTGGATGTGTCAGACACATTAAAAGCCATGGCAGTTGTGGCAAGTCAGCTGATATATTTTAAAACAAAACAAGAGGGCCACGTAGATGTCAGGGGGATGAATTGTTCTGTTTAGCAACAAGTGATTTATTTAACCACTGTAGACAGGGTTCAAGGGACTGCCAAGCTGCATACAATTTTTGTTGGGAAAAGCTGAGCTGTTTTTTCAGAAATCTCTCATGTGGGATCAAAATAAGAACAGAGGTTTATGAAAAGATTAATTAAATTCTTGATTTGGGAATGACCCTAAGGAATGAATTTTATTTCCCAGGTGCTGCAAAATTGACCTCGTAGTGTTGCAAAGGTGAGACAAGGTATTGGCAATGACCCTGACTTGCCGGGTTTTGCTTAAGCTGCAGCTGAAGTGTTTCTCCTTCACCTTCCTCTGAGGCCAAAGCATATTCCAGGAGAGTGCAGAGGCAAGACACAAGTCTGCAACTGTGCTCCTTCTTCCTGGCACCATTCAACCTTGGTTGGTGACTGCTGGGTTCAAGGTAATCAATAACTAAATTGATTAGACTCTTTTTTATTACTTTACTGAGAAAGAAGTAGCAATGAGATAGTTTCAAAACAGATTAGTAGCACAGTTATAATAGTTAATACAATGCATATTGTTGTCTTTGTAGTAGTTATTCCTAGTACAAGATGCAACCATGATATCTTGTCTAAACACTATTAGTTCAAAACCTTTGTCTCACTGAACTAAGAAAGTAGCTGTATATTTATGCTATGTTGCATATAGAGATATATATTTTTTCCACTACTATGATACCCTGATTAGACTCTTGAGGTATAAAAATACAGCACAGAATCTAGAAACAGAAGGCCCATATTTGCATCTTGGTTCTACCACCTATTGACTGGATGGCCACTAGAAAGTTCTGATTTTGCTTGGCCTCATTTTTCTCATGTGAATAAAGGGTAAGAGCAATGCTTATAATTCATGTGAAGTTGAATGGGTCCCTAGAACAGCAGGAGGATACTAACTGCAGGTGAGACTTCTCCTTTTGCACCCCCACTATCCTCCCCTCTATCGACCTGTTCCTCCCAAAATAGCCCCTCTCCTTAAAAAGAACCCTTGGATCTACATGCTCCTCCAGTTTTTGCCTTCTTCCATTTCTCACATTTACATCAAAACTCTTTTAAAGAATTGTCCACTTGCTCTTTGATCCACTCCAGTAAAACTTTTGCTGCAACTATTCAAATGACACTGTTCATGAGACTGGGCATGGTGGGGCTTGCCTGTGATCCCAGTGCTTGGGAGGCTGAAAATAAGAGGATCACTATGAGTCTGATCTGTGTAGTGAGACCCTTGTAGACCCTGTACTAAATGCATGAAAACAAAAATAAAAATGTTCATCAAAATTCCCAGGGACATCCATCTTACCTGATCTAAAAGTCAAATTCTCATGAAACTCAACTTCTCAGCTGCATTTGTACCTTCCTGAACTCCCTCATTTACAAAGAACTCTTCCTTGCTTACTGTCTTGCTCCACTATCTACACTTCCTCACCTTCTTACTGAGTGCCCCAGGGTCCAAGATCTGGCATTCCTTGTCCTTTGCACTCCCTAAATGATTTCATCTCCCTCCCGCTAGCTATGGATAATGACTGAGATGCACAGCAGTGTATCTCAAATCAGTACCTGCAGCTCTAACCTTTTCCCTCAGATCTCCTGTGCTTCAATACGGTTTACATAGGTTCACTTAGATGAACGGGTCCCTAAATCTCAATGCAGACAGTCCTCATGATTCTTGAGCTCCATGTTTGTGAACCTGTCTACTCACTGAAATTGACTTGTGATGCTGTGCTGGATTGATAAACTTGTGGGCAATGTGTAGCACCCAGCTAAACTGAATCAACGTGGTGCTGTAAATAGGAGGCCCAGCTGAAGATTGTTGCCAACAAAATAAAAAGAATTGGAGAAGAGGAAGAGATGCTGCTAGGGGGGCTGTTGGTTCTCCTGAAGAGTTTGTCATGCTGGCAATGTTAAAGAATGAACAACACATCAACTAAAGCATCTTTAAACAGAAATATACAGAGAATAAGACAAATTGTGGTAATTCGACAAAGAAAATTTTGGCCAAGACTCATGGGAAACCCGTATTTCCCCTGGTAGCAGTGAGTCAGGATCGGCCAATTCAGTCTTCCAGGTAACCTTATGGAACATACAAGGAGTAGCGCAAATCAGCTGCACGCATGTCCAAAACCAAACTGCTTGTTCCTCCCACCTTACTCTTATTCATCTCAGGCAATAACTGTATTCTTTTTGTTGCTTAGGCCAGCAGCCTTGGAGTTACCATGCACCCATCTTTTCCTCTCACACTGCATACCTATGATGTAGCCTTACTATAGCTTCCTGTGAGTTTTCTCTTCTTTCTAGACCTTCAGGATCTCAAGACCGGCCCAAGCCACAGTCCTCCTGCTTATAGAAGTTGTATCTTAGTTGGTTGTCTGTTCCTCTTCAGGACTGTGGCTCCTTGACACACAGATTAGTCAGAGTGTGTCACACTTCTGCTGAGAGCCCTCTGATGGCTTCTTATCCTATTTGGAGCAAGAGCCAGCCAGGTCTTCACTGTGGCTTTCAGCTCACTGTCATCTGACTGACCCTCCAGCACATCACAGCAAGCTATGTCAGGTTTGCATTGCTGTGACAGAATACCTGAAAAATTCAATTTAAAGGAGGGAAGGTTTACTGTGGCTCGTGGTTTCAGAGGGTTTAGGCGAGTGGCAGCTGGTTGTATTGCTCCGTGTCAGGCTGGGGCTGAATGTGATGGCAGAAAGGTGTGGTGGAGAAAGAAGCTGGGATCATTCAGGCCAGGCATCAGGGTCAGAGAACAAGAGCCAGAGAAGGAAGAACAAAGGACCAGATACAGCCGCCCAGCCTCTGCTTCCATGATCCATTTACTTCAGTTAGGCTCCACATTATGTTTCTGTCACCTCCCAATCATGCCATTAAATCTTTAAAAAAAATTTTTTTTTTATTTAGGTGCCCCATTAGTGCAGTAGGTAGTGCGTCCGTCTCATAAAATCGTTTATTTATTTATGTATTTGGTACAGAGTCTCACTACACAGTTCAGAGTCGTAGTGATACTCCTGCCTCAACCTCCCCAGTGCTGGGATCATAGCCATGTGCCACCAGGCATGGTCTCAGTGGCCAGCACAATGAGGAAGCCAGCAAGACACCTCTGCTGGGGGTTGAACCTGGGGCCTTGCACTTGCCAGGCAGGTGCTTAGACTGCTGAGCTATCTCCCCAGCCCCAATGCCATGAAATTGTAACTTTATTGTTCATCCACTAAAGAAGCCAGAGCCCGTGGGGTCCAATCACCTCCCCAAATCCCACCCCTCCCACCTTCTCACCTCTTAACACATGAGACTTTTGCAGAAATGTCAGTTCTAACCCTAACACATGCTCTCTCGTTGCATTCGTTCCTTTCACTGCTTTAAGCCCTCATCCAGCAAGGAGCCCAGTGACTTGCTTCTCACTGCCCTTGTTCAGATCTCATCAGCCACAGAGCCCCCGGCCACGCTATTAAATCACACCTTCTCACTTTCTATCCCCTTGCCCAGCTTTATTAGCACCAAATATATTCTAAATCTCTTTATTATTTACCTCATGGAATCGAATCTTTTTGAGAGCAAAGACTTTACCTGTTTTGCTCACTTCCTTGTGCCTGAAATAGTACTAAATATAAAGCATATACTTAGCCAGCTTTGTTGATACATGCCTGTAATCCCAGCACTCCAGAGGCTGAGGCAGGTAGATCGTTTCAAGTTTGAGACCAGCCTGGGCTACAAAGTGAGCTCAAGGCCAGCCTGAACTGCACAGTGAGACCCTGTCTCAAAAAAGACAAATTAATAAATAAATGAATAAATATAAAATATATACTCAGAAAACTGATCATAATGCCAGTTGATACTTTGGGTCCTTTTGTGTGAAATGGAGACGTTACTCCATTATAATCTGTATTGCATTGTTGCTTATTTGACAACATAAAGTTACATCTCGTGCTGCCTTCCTGGTTTACTTGGAGGGCCCCCAGGTCCTCTTCACCCAGCTGGCTGCAGTAAGGCATTTGTCCGCTGCTAACCCGAGCAAGGCAGCAACACGCTACATCCCACAGAAGCTATCAGGCATGTTCTGCTGATCTACTGCCCTGCTCTTCATTCATCGTAAGAGGGATCAAGAATGTTGTGCTGTTAGGAGGCACCATCAAGAATGTTGTGCTGTTAGGAGGCACCATCCGTCAGGAAAGCCCTTTTGCTTATATACCAATTTACTTCAATTGGGTCAGAGATCAACTGTTACCTTTTTAGTATGGACTTTGGTAGCAACAGCTTTCTTTTAATAAAACTTCCTTCCCATGCAGGAATGCACCAACCATAGTAAGGGGTCAATACTCAGTGAGCTCGGGACATTCACCTAGGTTTATTTATTTATTTCTTTTGTGGTATTGAACTTAGGACCTTGTACTTGCTAGACAGGCCCTTAAGCCACTGATCTACTCCCCCAGGTCCTCACCAAGGCTTATGCTTGAAAAGTTGAGTGTATTGTTCCCAGGTGGCGGGGCTCCTGCCCAAGGGTGTACCCTTGATTTTGAAAGGATTCCCTTGGAACACACTTCCTGATGAATAGGACCAGGTATTGCTTAATAGATATGAATTAGACACAGAGTGAACCATCAGCCAAGGTAGATTTGGCTGCTTTGCAAACTCACCTTTTAGCCTTGGCCAGGAAGCCAGAATTTTAAGAAAGTATCAAGGCTGCAGGCCACATGCATGAGAAGCTCCGAAGCCACCCACAGAGGCATCAGTCTTTAGATTCAGCCTCCTCCAAAAGAAATCCCACTCTGTTCTCAGGCTGTAGAGCCTCCAGATTGGGATTGCTCAAGCCTCAGGTCATAGAGAGGTCACTGGATTCATCTGATCCGCAGGTTGCATGCATGCTGGCCCCACGGATGAAGGCAGCTCAGGCTAACAGAGACTAAGGGGATCTCAAAATTGATTTGCATGGCAAAAAGGAGGCATTTTCACTGTGAAAAATGGGACCTACATTTAAGCACCATGAATTTAAAATTCCCCAAACTCAGAGGTTAGACACTGTTAATAATTTATCATCTCTTCTCCAACCTTTTGTCTATATGTGTGGGAGAATATAGTTGGAAATGAGTTGTTTTAATAATATTTTGTCTTTTTTTTTTTCAGAACTGGAGGTTGAACTCAGGCCTTTGCGCTTGCCAGGCAAGCACTTATTCCACTGAGCCATCTCCCCCGCCCAGTGTTTTGTCATTCTGCTCGCTATTCTGGTGTGGATGTTTTCCTAGGTCATTAATCCGCTCTCAATTATTTTTTTTTCCTAACGGTCACAGAACATTACAACGTATAGATGTACCATAGCATATTGAATAATGCCTTCCAGTTTAACATTGAGATAATTTTCAGTATTTCATTATTGAAGATTACACTGTGATGAATATAATTGCATATAAATACTTG
>NDGM011180820.1:0-31143 GCA_002564305.1 Octomys mimax | reverse complement strand
ATATATATATATATATATATATTTGGCATAACTGAGGATTGAACTCTAACCCTTGTACTTGCCAGGGAAGCACTTATTCTACTGAGCCATCTCCCCAGCCCCTAATAATATATTTTTATGATCTACTGCAATTGTGTGTCATCTAGCCATAGTCTTGAACTTTCCAATTATTAGTGGAAACATATTACCTATTAAAAAGAAATTTTATGTTATGAAGATTTATACTTTCTCCATTTAGCTGTAAGTAAGTGAGATAATAGATCTTAAATGAATGAGAACATAAAAATCTGAAGGGCTCATGTATATTTACTAGACTATTTAGTTTACACTGATCTAAAGCTGTATTGTAAGCATTTAAAAATGAAAACAATAGATGAAGTTGACAAACAACATCTGATTTCAAGACTTACAATAAGTCTTTAGTAATTAAGACAGTATACAATGGCATAAAAATAAGTTTAATCATAAAAACATCAAAATTAGCAATCTAGACGAAATTAGCAAAACTTTTTTTTTTTTTTTTGATGGTGGGAACTAGATAAAAATTATTAGGTAAAAACAATGCACCAAAATCAAAACATGAAAGAAAAATAGCCTTAAGAATATTATCCCTAAAATTACAAAGAAAAGAGAAAGAAAATTAAAAATATGTATTCTTCTTAAAGTGCCCATTTTTAAAAAATAAATCACAGACATGTTGAAATACATTTCACATAGTATTTCTATTCAGAATGTATTTTTATAATCTCAGAACTCAATACAAAGAAACTTCTAAATTTTTAAAATGACCAAATCTTTGTAAAAGGCATTTCACTCCAGGAAAGAGATGGCTGGAAAGGCAGCACACACACACAAAGCTGAAATTCTTGTTGCTCAGGGAAAGACAAATTTCCACAATGGGATTCCAGTACACAGTTCTTGAAATGCCTCATGAGGATGCGGAGTACCTCATGCGTTCATGCATTGCCTCTGGGAAAGCAAGGAACATACAGTCCCGTTGGGCAACAGTCTGGTTGATTCTGATACCTGAAACATACTCAAGACACTTGTGAGTGACCCAACATTCTTCTCCCTGGGTAGTTATCTTGAGAGGTGAACACACGTTCACACAAATACGTGTATAAGTTTAGTTTTAATATGTTCAGTAGCATTCATTAAAAACTTGTTGAAACATAAATGCATGTACATTAGCTACTGAATAAATGAATGACTTCTGTACAATGGAATATTGTCCAATAGAAAGGAAGTAACAAGCAAATCTGAAGGTAAACCTTAACATGTATTCCAAGTGAAGGCCCACTCAAGAGGCTACATACTATATGGTTATGTTTTCTCACATTCCAGCAATGGAACATTTCCAGTGATGGAAATCTGATGAGGAGGAGCCAGCAGGGTAAGGGAGGTGGAAAATCATAACAAGACACGAGGAAATATTTCAAGGTGGTGGCAATACTTTTATGCTGGTTATAGTGGCAGTCACAAACTTACAATGGCTTTATTAATACACCGCTAACTGTATCTCTTAATATATGTAGCTCATACCTTAATAAACCTAACCTTTAAAAAGTGCAGGTTGTGCATGAGAAAGGTATGGAGTGACAATCTCACTACAGAAGACAATGACCTTCTAACTCTAGTTAAGTGTTCTGACTTTATAATGTTAATGTATCTCTCTTTCATTGAGAAATAATAGTACCACATGCAAAATGCCTGCCTGAGTGTTAGTTATTATGAGAGGGATATGAGAATGGTCAAGTCCCATTTAGCAAGAGACATAGCAAGTGGCACTGGGACAGAGGGGCATTAAAGCCAACAGGTATAACCATGCTCCAAAGTGAAGAGGAAAAACCCATGCACCCCACCCCTTCAGACGCTAAGCTAAGCTTATCAGATTCAAATAGAAGACTCTCACAGCTTACAGAAGGTAATTTAAAAAGTTTCACTGCCAACACAGGAAAAATGTAAACTATAAATATATGTGTGTATCATACACAGTTTTTTAATTGAAGTGTGAATGCAGTAGGAAGAGGGCATGAGGAATAGGTGGCTTAAGCCAAATTTAGTTTAGTCATGTCTTTGCTCTGCCAATATACCTCAAGCTTAAATGGTATCACTGAAACTGTTTCAGGCTTGAATTGCTCCAAAGCATTATCTTTGTGCCAACTGGGCTGGAATCTAGTGGTAGTTTACTTGTGCAGCCAGAGAAGCAGTATCTTTTATGTTTTACTTATTTACAGTATCACTTAGCCATGCATAACTTTAAGTGCACTTATAAAACTAAATCACAAATTGTAAAGGAAACTTATGATGAGGAGTAAGCAGTCTGTAATACGAAATGTATTTTCAGCTAGACAATTTTATTGGAAGCATGGTGGTTACTTAAGCAGTCTGTCCAAACCACTATTTGGTTTTCTCCTACAACTATTAAGTATAGAGACCTCCATCAAATTTTCTGAATTTTAGTAGATAAATTTCTTTTCCATTTAACTCTGGTTCCATAAATCTGTCTCCCCAGCAGTGTCTCAGTCATATGAGCAGTTCTCCTTCCTTTGCAGAATCTAATAACAGAACAGATTTTTTGATAAAAATAGGTAATATAACAACCGTTGTTAGTTTGCTATTCTTGTTTTGAAAGTCTGCAACATATCTATTGTTGTATGTTACCTAGCTTCTATGTTCGTGTCCGCTATTTCAAAATAAAATTAAATCAAATATTAAAAAAAGAAAAAGAAAAGCTAGTTATTGGTCAACTGTCCTAAAAAGCAGATATTCTTTTTTATTTATTTATTTATTTTGTGGAACCGGGGATTGAACTCAGGTCCTTGCGCTTGCCAGGGAAGTGCTTATTTCACTGAGCCTTCTCCCCAGCCCCCTAAAAAGCAGATATTCTTTATGTTTCTGTAATTTATGATTTTGTTTGCTTCGTTTTCCATTATGCTTTTTAGTCTTTAAAATGGTTGTATTTTGAATAGGAGTAGTTCATGTTTAAATGAGGTTATATTCACTTTTAATGCTCCAGGAATTTGAAAGACTATTAGATTTATCGGCTACATATCCATAGAAAATGTGTGCATGAATTAGCATTAAATGACAAGAAGTAAGAACTCTGGTTTCCCAGTGTTTCCTTTCTTGTCTCTGTATTATAAACAACTTCAGTGCTAAGCAGCTGTTGCTTTGCAGGTCTGTTAAGATGAGCTGCTCACTGCAAACCAATCCAAAACATACTCACAAAGTTCTGAGATCTTTGTGCAATCCAATGGAGAACATTATTTAAATTACAAAATATATCATCAAGTAATATTTTAAAATGTTTTGATTATGATGCATCATGGAGAAAAGTTACTCATGATTTCACGCTCCAACAAGAACTGCTGTAGTTTTGTAGCCGTTCTTCTCTGCAGTGTTTTATGGACCAGGAATTAGGAAGACATATTTGAATTCTACAGGAGAGGCCCATAAACTATGGCCCAAGCTTCAGTTTGAACCAGCAAGCTAAAAATGGCTTTTATGATTCAAAATCCTTCCTGAAAGCTCTTGGTCAACTAGAAGAAATAGCCCAATCAATTATATTTAGTCAATGATACAGCAGGCATAGACTTTTCTCATTCTTACAGTAGCCTCCTTTGTGTCAACAATGAAACATTGCATGTCATGTACAATTTTGTATTTTTATATGTGAATTAAAATAATTATAATATTTCTAAGTGAATGAATAAATAAGTTTTATAAAATAAGTGAGGAAGAGAAATGTTGGAGGGTGAATGAAGGAAAAGATCCTATGCCAACTGACTGGATAAAATTCCATGTGAAATTCTGAACTTATCTAATATGTTGTCAAGTGAAAGACAGGTGTTGGGTATCACTCATGAAACTTTACTAAACACTACAAAATATCTGCTCTTTCATGTCTAATACTGCATACTTTTTTCCATACTCTCATTCAGAAAAAAAATTAAGATGTTAGGTATTAGTCCTTCGATGTTATCGTTACAACAGGGGAATACCTTCTTCCAAGAATTAGCCTGTGCTTCTCAATCATTTTCAGGAACCAGCTTCCTCATTATGGTTTCTAACACAGTAAACTAAATGCTAAGTAGTTAGCATTTAGTACCATGGAGATAGTTAATACCATGTAAAAGGATTAAATATCAGAGGGAAATTTTAAAAATATGACCTCTAAAGATTACATTCAAAATTCTTATTTGCTTTTGTGAACTCTGATTTCTCACTTGCCAGTTTTTATGTCATTTGCTTTTTGCAACTCTTAAGAAGTAATAGTTTTAAGAAAAGAAGAAGAAAAAGAAGAGGAAGAAGAGGAATTAGTTTTAGGGAGGGCTAGAGAGGTAGCTCAAGGGACTAAGTGCCTGCTTAGGCAAGAGTAGGGACTGGGGTTCCATCCCCCGTCCGGCAGGAGCGCTGGGCCAGTCCAGGAATGGGAGCACACACCTGTAATCCCAGGACTGGGGAGGCTGAAAACAAGAGGATCACTATGAGTCCGAGCTGTGTAGTGAGACCCTGTACAATTTACATTAAAGAAAACAGAAGGAAGGGAAAGATTTTCTGTTTGTTTGGTTGGTTGGTTGGTTTTTAATTTAGTCCAGTGTTTGCAGGGTCTACAGGGTCTCACTACACAGATGGGACTTGTAGTGATTGTCCTGTTTTCAGCCTCCCAAGTGATGGGATTACCGGTGCACTCCACCATGTCCAGTCTCCATCGCTGTCTCAGCGCACCCCGGGGGTCGGGGCGGCACTGCAGGCAGGGAATTGCGCCTCTAACCCCTGCGTGTGCCTAAGCAGGCACTTCAATCCTCTGAGCTATCTGGTGGACTCAAGAAAATAAATAGAAGAATAGTTTCACGAACCTTTCCAAAGAAATGTTTGGCCTTAGCTGGTCAGAAATCTTTTAATACTATTGAGAATCATTAAAAATTTTTTCCCAGAGAAAACTCAGATTTTCCCTTCTCTTAGGTTTCAATTCTACTTTACAAAGTTTATAAGTGCTAATAAGGATAAATCTACAGATCTACAGATACAGATTTATTATGCATACGAAGCTACATTTTATCTCTCTAAATATCAGTCAAAGTACATCTAATACTTTTATGTTTATTAATAAATATGTAAATTTTGAAGGTTAAAGCTTCTTTTAAATATTTAAAGAAAAATTCAAGTTACTATTTTGTGCAAAATTATTTTGGATATAGAAATACAATTTTAAGTATACAAACATATTGTATGGTATACATTTTTAAATATTTTGTTTTTCATACAAAGATATTTGGTTATACTGATTTATAACAACCCAAGACAGAAATTTTGAGAATGATAGTATTGTCATACCATAAAAATTGTATTTTATGCAAATTATTTTAAACATCGAGTGATTTTAAATGTATTTGTGCTTTTTAAACTATTTATCAGATGTTGAGAGTGGCAAAATTGCAAATATTCTAATTTACATTCTGATCAATCCACTTAATCATTTATCATGATTAAATCAACTGGTGTTTTCTAGATCGTCTCCACGACTAAGGTCTGCCATTAGCAATTCAGCTTTTGCTAAAGGAAAATGCACAAAAAATTCTAGAATTTGGAATAAACAAAAATGTTAACAATACATCAAATTTGACATTATAAAATTATTGAAAGCAGAATATAGTGAAAAGAAGTCTGACATCACCATTACTAAGAAAGATTGCCAAGTGTTTTATTATATATAAATAGTGAATAGCATAACATTCTGTCATTTATACACAGAACAGTGCGGATAAATTGATACTGATAAAAATCTTATTAATATATAAGCTATCAGTGTGGATTTTTGAAGATTTTCTTGAAGCATTTTAAATCAATCTTCCTTAACACTTGAATCAGGTGTAGGAATGTGGAATTTGCAGACAATGAGACAAAGATGGTAGATAGATAGATAGATAGATAGATAGATAGATAGATAGACAGATAGATAGATAGATGCATAAATACATACATACATACATACATACATACATACATACATACATACAGAAAGCAAGCAAGCAAGCAAGCAAGGAAAAGAAAAGACCTTGAAAGTAAATTTAGAATTAATTATGCTTGAAAGAATAAAGAACATTTTTAAGGATTTATGTCTGAGGGGGAAACTTATTTTTTTTCACTGCATTTAAAAGGAAATGGTCTTCAAAGTACAATTTAAAATGAACTTTCATATGAAATAATAAATTCCCATCATGCTGAGGGTCACTCTCCTCCCTTCAGAGGCTGGCGACATGTTTGCTTAGCACAGGGTTTTATTACAGAAGGGAATGACTTTCATGTATAGTATACTTGCCCCAGCAATCGTTGTCTAAAAGGGGTCTCCCTAGCAATTCCCAGATCTAAAGGACAGACCAACAATTAAGGAACTACTAAAGGGAGAACAGCATAGGAAACTCTTGAGATATGTATGCAGATTTAACTCGGTCAATACCGCTATGGGCTGGTGAGATGGCTCAGTAGAATAAGTGCTTCCCTGGCAAGCGCAAGGATCTGAGTTCAATCCTTGGTTCTGCCAAAACATTTAAAAGGGAGAGAGAGAGAGAGAGAGAGAGAGAGAGAGAGAGAGAGAGAGATCTCAGTCAATACTGCTAGGAATAGTAGGTCTTGGTGTGTCAGAAACATGACAAGTCACCCAAATACAGTAAAGAATGAGTTGTAAATTTTTTTAATGTGTGCTAAACTGAAACCTTTGACATCATTTGTTGGGTAGTCAAAGGAGGTGAGTTTTGTTTCAGTGGTGTTAATGTCAGGCTGTGTGACCCTACTTGTTGCTTAATATTGGTTCTTAACTTTTAACTTCTTAAATAAAAGATGTTGGGGCCTGCCAAATAGCTCAGGGAATTAAAGCACCTGCTGAGGCAGACACAAGGGCCTGGAGTTCAATCCCCGCTGTGCTGCGCTGGCCCCACCCCTTGGGGTGCACTGAGCTGGTGACTGAGACTGGGTATGGTGGTGTGCACCCGTAATTCCAGCTCTTGGGAGGCTGAACACAGGCAGATCACTAAGAGTCCGATCTACATAGTAAGACCCTGTAGACCCTGTCTTAAAATACAAAAAAAAGTAAGTAAAAATAAATAAATAAAATAAAAAAGGTTTGTAGAAGGATTTGATTATGCTAACCCAGACCCTCTAACCGTAATGGATTCTAGAAAAACTAAACAAGGCAGAGTAGTAAAGAGGAGATATATGAGCTCAGTTGGAACTGAAAAACAGTTGGCTATCAAAAGTTAAGATGTTAAAAAAAAAAGACTGAGAACCCACATGCCACCCACTGCTGTGGAGAGCTCTGGAGAACTCTGCCTCAGAATGCACACCTGCCAGCTCTGTTCTTTCGGTCTTGTGGATTGTTATACACAGGAGAGGTGTATTCTCTTACTCGATGGTGTGGATTCACTCCGAGTAATCATTTTACATTCAGAATTCAGCGTGGTTGTCAGAGGCAGTACCCTTGCACGGCAGAAATGAAGAATGCCAGTGTAAGGCCACAACATTGGTTCTAGTTCTTCTATTATTGTCTAAGACTTCTTTTAATGGCCAGATAAGAGATTTTTTTTTTAAATAAAGAAAACTTGGATGTTTCCTAAAGCAACAGTCAAAGCAATTAAATAGGGCTTTTAAAGTTGTATGATCTTTCTCACTTTCATAATCTGCTCTTTAGCCTTAAGTAAAAATGAAGAGACTTTTAAAAATGGAGGGTTTTTTTTATACTTAATATATGATCTTTTCATGTTTCTGCTGTTGTGTGCTTTTGAGCTTCCTGCAACTCTAGCTAGGTCTTCAGCACAAGGGCAGGCTGGGCTTATATCCTGTGAAGACGTGACTACCTGAAGTGTGCAAACGAAAGAAAAAAAATAAGAATTCTATGAAAGGTTTGACTACAGAGAATATGGGGCCAAGACCTTCATATAACCCCGGATACACATTATTCTTAATAATGCATACTGATATCATTTTTTTGGGCCGACTTTAAGTAGTGAGCTCATGAAAATTGACAATATTTTACAGAAACAGATTTTTTTTTAAAAAAAGCATCGTTCTATTTCCTGTATCGTTCACAGTTCTTTAATTTGAAACATATCACTTTTATCTCATCTTGCTTTAACACCAGATTTGGTTTAATTAAATTTATGTCAAATGAACACATGAAACGAAAGGAAAATCAGAAAGCCTGCAGTTGCCCATTAGTGAGTCAGTGACTGTAGTGGAAGGCTTTTGAAGCCTGGCTTACTGCCAGGACAAGCTTGCAATGATGCTCGGAGACACCCATGATGCTTTGAAGGGAAGGACTTAGCTGACCTGAGCCTGCTCAGTGGAATCAGTCAAAATCCTCATGGGCTGGATGTAAAATCTATAATAAGTCCCCTATCTGCAGCCATTTACCTGTTAAAGGAAAAGAGTAGGGGGTGTGAAGCAATCCATATAGAAAATTAATTGTACGAGGCCTATTTATTCTTTCCATTATTGATTATGAAGGCATAGTTTTGTTTTGAAAGCAACTTGGTAAGCACACAGAAAGGCAGGACCAAGCTGTCAGTCCCAAAGCAACCCTATCACAGCAATATTTATCTTAGACTTCTCAATGAAACATACGTCAATTAGTCAGATAATATAAGCCATTAGAGAATGTAAATGGCATAACTTTAGAAACAAATATCCATAGCCTTACAAATGTGCTGCTGCTGAAACACCTAAGTTTAAAAATAAAGAGAACCCCAATGTTTTAACACTATTGCTAGAGCTCAAAGTAACATGTCGTGTCTACCATCATTTGTAATACCACATGATCCTTTTGTTTGGTATATTTGCACACATTTAATACACTCAGCTTTGGCACCTCCATAAAAATAAATCGAATAACTCTACCAGTCCAACATAATTTTCACTGTGTTTCTATATTCAGACATTTTCTTAAGTGATATATGTGGACCACATGTGTTCCTTTTGCTTGCTGGAAGCTAATCCACAGGTTCAGTTGCATTTTATATTTTCATACTTTATATATTAAAGCCTTTACACAAACTTTCAACAATAAAACAAATAACTCATTATGTAGCAGCAGGGCGCACTGATGTTAGTAAAACAGAATATATAACAGTAAGTGTGCAAATATCTAGGGATATTAAAAGGACTAACAACAGCACAAGGGGGTTTCAGTATTTCTTTGATCCTATTTGAAAATAATTCAGAGAAAGTTCTAAATGTTCCCAAGTCAAATCAGTATTGTCTGAGGTGTTTCAACAATCCAGTAATAACAATGTACTATAATTTCCAATTTATTCAGTTTTTCTGAACTTCTACAAATATGCCACCTTTTATTTTCCACTCACATATGCTTTGCCTCCCCCTCAATTTCATGTGTAACTGAAAATAAAAACAAAACAAAGAAGAGGTAAAATATTACAAGATGTACATTTGTTCCATTTGAGCAAGGTTCACTTTCACAGATTTGATATGTATTTTTATACCTTAAACCCATGTCTGTCCTTGAACACCTTATGAAGAGTTGCCTTTGGTGGAGTATAATTTTAAGAGAAAAAATTTCTGCCTGGAGCAGAATAGGAGACAACATTCCTTGGTCAATCACTAACATTCTTAACTTTGTGGAATTTGTGCTATGTGTTCAGTTGCATTCTGCCACTTGCCCCCAGTAGGGTATTAGTAGGCATTTTAGTTTCTTTAGCTCAATTAAGATATGAAAATATCCCACATTTTTAAACTTCAGGAACTATCATATAATCTTGGTCCTATATCAAAAAGATGCACAGGTACTTCAATTTGCATTCAAAGTACCTACGATGAAGCTAAAATTGTAAGCTCATATTCTAATAATTATTTTTTAATTGTTCTTTTTAGTTGTCGATATATATTTAAATTTTGAAATATTTTGTAATCCCAACAAATATTCTCCATTTTCAGTTGAAATTTGAGTCATATGTTTTAGAAATAGCATTCAGTTATTCATTTTTAATTTAAAATCATCTAGTGTTATATACACTTTTCTTTAGAGAAAATTTGTCAATTGCTTCAAAAATTTCACTTAGTAAATTATGTTATATGTTACAAATTGTACATACTGGTGGTAAAAGGATTTTTAAATACTTCATGCAAGAGCAAATTATTAATCAATTTTAAGAAATGGATTACATTTTTGAACATGGGAAGTAATAATAACCTTACTTAAATTATTAAGATACTGTTAGATGTCAGCTTTATTTTATTTATAAAGTGAGTTTTGAAGGGTAAGAGCAAAAATTTAACGAACACTCAAAGCATCCAAATGGCTGCTCAGAAGTATGTATTCCCTCCTGCCCTCCTGCAAAATATTTGCCTGGCAAGCTGTTTTCAAATCAGATATAGCCACAGTATTCAGGCAAATTTCTGTTTTTTTTTTTCTTTTTCTTTCTTTCTTTTTTTTTTCCGTTTTGTTTTGTTTATGTTTTGAATTATTCTAGTAATTGGGTAGCACAGGTTTGTCTTCGGGCATTACTCACCAAAGCCTCCTTATTGCACATTTTAAAACCAAATTGTGGGCATGATCTGCAAAACCGTACCTCAGGGAAGGGGGAGAGCACTGCAGGGCCAAGCTTTCGCTAACACACCAAGCGTTAGGAGATGAATCGGGGGGGATAATAGGATGCGGAGAACACCTCTGTACTGGAATCAAAGGCGCAGCACTAGGAGTCAACATTTTGCCTGGAGTTACTCACCCTGACTTTCCCATTCTCTGTAATGAAGTAGCTAAAGGGACATTTGGGACGATACTGGGCCAAGCAGTTCAGTCTCAGATCCACCTAAAGAATCACAGCCAAAAGGAAAAACTGATTCTGAGAAAAATGTTTCAATCCACTTCTGTCTCTGTCCACAGAGAAGGACGTGCCTGCTGGGGCCTGGCCCCACCTCCTGGGAGTTGACGCTGAGGTTCAACCCGTGGTTCCCAAACAGACTACAGCAAATAGCTCCCCGGTGGAGTTTGGGGGTCATTTTGACACAGTCAGGGCTGGTTTAAAATCTGTTTGATTAAAATGGCAATTCTTGGGCTTGTGTTTCCTGCCTTCTCCGGTTACTGCATCTGAAAGTTTTAGAATGAAATGGCAAGAAGAAAAGAGAGGAACAATATTTTTGAGCGACCTAAAAAGATACTTATCAACATGTTGCTATGAACAGTGAGAACATCTGTCTGAAGCCCACACTCAGAGTAAAGCTGGACACAGAGCCCTGATATTCCGATTATGTCAATGGTTTGCAAAGTGTCTTTTGCATCACTTCTGAAGGCAAGGAAGAGACACACAGTGCCATTTCCTTTCCTTTTCTTTTCTTTTTTCTTATTTTCTTCTATAATCACACAGTAAAGCAAACAGATCAATAAAGTGGGAGCTTGGGGAAGCTAAATTTTACAGTACCAAATTTTTACCACATTGCAATTACATGCCTAGTTTTAGACAGAGAGTAAATATGAGTCATATAGTTCCAAGTCCCTTTTAAATGAAAAATTATTCTTAAGAACTGAAAACATATCATCTTCAGTCATATTATCTTCAAAATAAATAAATATCTGTTTTCTTAGGTTAAATTGGTACCATCAAGAACAAAGGGCTAAAAGTGAGAAAAAATGTGTTAAATATAATGTTAGCAATATCTTTTATGCATAATGCAAAATACTTAAATAGAAAAAAGATATTATTTATATGATTTAAACAAAACACTTGAATGAAAGCATTTTCACTCAAGTTGAAGAAAACAGATTTTTTTCATAATTGTATCTGACAACTTAAACTTTAACTTTTTGGAACAAGAGCTAGTTTCAGCTGCGTAACTACAATGTAAGATATTTGCAGTTATACTGTAGAAGTCAGATAGGATTCTGTCTTTGAGCATAGTCCGTACGAAGCCTCCTGTTCTGAAGGTATCATTACAGAGTAATTAAAGGCTCCCAGCAAAAAGCCATGCAACGGTGAAGGTTGGAGTCAATCTGACTGTACAAAGTGGTAACCCTCGGGTTGCCTGACCCTTGTGCTTACAACGTGAAAGGGAGCATAATGTGCATTTTCCCCGTGAAAATACAAGTACGCAGTGCAGGAGGACGGCCATACTCCTGCAAGCAGAGCCGTTTGGGGAAGAAAGGATTCGGATTAAGACCGTTAACTTTGTACGAAAGCAATTTAAAAGAAACAATTAGGGAGAATATGCCCACTGCACTTCTAAAATATTAATTAACGCACCTCTAGAAAAAGAGGCGCTCTTGCATTCGAGGTACCAAGGGTGAATTCATGAACTTGGTTCAACATTTACCCTTGCATAGGGATGGGATGTGGACGGGGATGGCAGCGACGAAGTCAGTCACAGCTTGCAATTCAGCTGTCATGTGAAAGTCTGCAGTAGGTATGAGTGAAATACATTGGGAAACTGTGTGGCTCAGTGTTATACAGCAAAATCAAACTTTGCCACTGCTTATGCATAATTAACTACCTGGGACTAGCCTGCCCTGGTGCGGCACTTTACAGCGTAATAAAAAATTAAGGTAAAAATACAGACTCCTAGGTAACTGTGGTCACTGTAAAATTCTGTCTTCCTTTGCAGGCTTATTATTTCCCGAAGCTGGGGCTAACAGGTTCTGTGAATACACATTTTTGCATATATTTTGTTTATGTGCAAGCCTGGGCATTTTAGCCATCTCCTGCTGAGGCCCCTTCCTACCATATGCTTCTGTTTTTCTTCATTAGATGATGTGATCCCTTCTGACTGTTGCTTGCACGTGAAAGGACAGTGGGCTTGGGGGAGAGAAGAAGCCTGGCTTTAAGAGCGTACACTTCAGTTGGCCTTCAGCTCTGTGGCAATGATTGGATCTGACAAGTGTTGTAGCTACTCATCGTAATGGATGTCTCTGCTTTAACGGAGAAGGGGTGAAAAGGATGTAATTCCCAGTGAAAGAGAGCAACACGAACTATTATTTAATTACTGCCTAATACATAACTCTCTAGGAGTCCCCACTGATTTACAGTTCTAGATTTTTCCTTTCTTTATTAATGAACATTCAAGTCTTCTAATGGGATGTGGTTAAGCCACACCTGTTACTGATAGAAAATTTCTCAAACAACAAAAGCATAACGATCTATTTTAATACTCAAAGGATATATGCATCTGAAATGCTTTGTTTTCTCAAATATGTAAGTGAAGCAATTTTATCATGTTAAAACCAAAATGAAATGTTAGAGTTACCCAGGTTTGTTTCTTTCACTGGATTAGGATTTAGTGTGCACAACTTTTGATTTTTCTGCATATTAATCTTTTAAACATAGGAATCAATTAAAATCCTGTATTCTACTCTCTCACTTTAATTATTACAACAAAAAGAGCTAAACTAAGTGATTATATTTCTTGTTTTGATTTTTCAGTCACGTATAATTTTTGTATGTGCTGAAACTAATATTTCTCAGTATTCTACATTCTACACACAAAAATTTGTTGTCTTCACAGAGAACAGCAACTTTAAAACCTAAGAGGAAATAAGACAAATCACTTTTGAATTCTAGGATATGTTGCAAGCAAGAAGTATTTTTCATCTAAAATTTCCTTTGTTGTACAATAATAGAGGCAAAAGATGACCATGTAGTATTTGGAGTTAATATATTCATATAGAATTAAAAGAATCATGATTATTGAAAAGATACAGAGCAACATAAGTAGAAACAGGGTTTCTCTCCATATACTAAGTACATATCAGTGAGAGACAGTTTTATTCCTTTTAATACATACTTGCAGAAATTATATTAATAAATTGACTTATAGTTACTATTTTTATATTTGTGCTACTGCTTGTCTATGGCTAACAATTTTGCCAAAGTATCTACAGTGTCTTTATCATTTAGTAGTAAATTACATTGTTTGTAAAAATAATTCATCAAACATTTCTCACAATAATACATACAAACTTTGGAAAAACATATGATGGCTATTCAGAATCTCCTTTAAACAAGAAGATATTCTATACTGTGTAGACTATATTCTTAGATTGATCACTCTTAAATGCTATTATTGTTAACACTTTTTTCACTTTGATATATCTGTGCACACCCTGCTTAAACTTTGAAAATAGTGTTTTCTTTTAAAAAGTAGCCAGTTTGTCTTTGTGGGAAATATTGCAAATTGATTAACATGAGGGTACTGTACTGTCTGAATTTTTCATGCTCTTTTTTTTTGCTTTACTGTGAAAGAACCACATTTCCTGATTTATTTAGCTATGTTTTAAATACTACATTCTACAAATGACAACAACATAGGCTTGTGGAAGAGTTTTAATTCAATGTTTTCCAAGTCTAAACTCTTGACCTTTAATAAATATTTTATTGATTCTTGTAATCATGTAGACAAATATACTTTTAGTCAGTGACCCTTTCATTAATTAAATCTCTGATTTGTATAGAGATAGGACTTATTTTCAAATGTGAGTATGAATGTTATTGCCTGCTTGCTTTGGAATATTTCATTACTTTTGAGCAGAGTACAAATGTATAATTTTATGAATGATCCAGTTATTTAATTTACTTGTATAGATATAAATCAAATATCAGTAATCTTGGAAAAGCAAAAGCTATTTATGTGGCAGTTTCTAAAATGAAATCCTAGTTATGCCAAATGGAATAATTTAAGCTCTTATGCCAATTAAACAGTTTGACTACTGATATAAAATTTGATGATTTGAAACCAGCTTGTAAAATGAGAGTTAAATTCATCAAATATTATGAAAGTAAAGTTGTATTTTCAACTGTGCTATAGAATAAAATAGTGATTGTAATTTTGTTATAACTATAGTACTATGTATAATTTTTTCAACACTCAGAAGTTTTCCTTTCCATTTGGTTTTGCAAAGAAAATTGAAAAATAATAATTTTTCATATTTTGAGCTTAAGATAAACTATAATTCCTACATTTCTTGATAATAACACATTAGTGCCTTTTTTGCTTTTACAAGAAGGCAAGAAGGTAAAACATCAAAGAAAAAGAAAAATAACTTTCAATATATCATTTGACAAAAAACATCTTTATTGTTAATAAAGAATCTGGAGTATTTCATATTACGTTGCAATACACAGAAAATGCTCCTGATTAAATTTAAGGTATAAACTCCATCAATGACTGAGCTATAACAAAATATTTTGATGAAGTAGAACTTTTTATCTCACACAAATATGTTTATATTAATTAATCTGGATAGAGAACAGGAATTAGAATATTTAAATATATTACATTTGTTGAACAATTGGTCATCTTAAAAGACTTTTTTCATTTATAGAATTTCACATCTTTAAATGAGACAAGAAGAGGAAATTTTAGTAAGATGACTATAAAGGTACAATGTCAATATCAACTGCACTTTTTTGTTGGTGTGGAAGAAATTCTACTGCGTAGTTCTGGAGGTATAAAATTTCTCTCAAATGACCAAAAGCATTGTTGCCTTTTCCTCCATTTTTATGAAACACAAACACATGCGCACCCCCAAAATAACTGGACTGTAATTACATTACAGCAGCCTGCTATCGACACTGACAGCAGAACCTTGGGTAGTTTTAACAAGTACAAAAATTCAAAAGAAATCATTACAGAGGGGCATCAACCTTAATTTTAGGTAAAATACTTTAAACTGTTTTTCTCTCATAATTCTAATTAAAAACAACATAACAAATACACAGAATTTTAAGAAAGTAGAAAGCAATTTTCTGAGTCAAAGGAGAAAAATTCTATCCAGAGCTCATGATTTATTTTTGTAGTCATCTTTGCTCAGGTCAGGAAATACTGTTAAGAATGTGTGCCCCATACATATTAAATAAGTACTTTTAGGAAGAAAATTATATTTCTGCAGATGTATCATATGTTATTTTAGGTAGCATCTAATACAAAATCCTATGTCTCTAAATCTGTATTCTTATTAAGTATTTTAATTCCTATTAAAATAAATTCTAAGGTCTCCAAATTCTTATTTCAATTTCATCTAATATCCCAAAAGAACACTCCTGTACGGAATTCTTGTAGCTGAGGAAGCAGATTCCTCCACTTCCACTATATATACTGAATGTGCACGGGTAAAGGGTCAGGGCCAGTTTAAGCGCAGTGATCCCACCCCCACATATTGGTGGCTAAAAAGAAAATCAACAATTGGGCTTCTTTTGCCTTCCTTTTAGGGAGCAGCACTCACCGTGCATGGCTCTCTAAACAGTATGTGCTAAAGACCCAAGTCCAAATCCAAAGGGAAGCAGTTGAGGTTTACAAACTACTTTTCTTAATCATCAAAAGTACAGGGGGTGGCATTCTTGCTTCATTTGTGGGTCCACTCCAACTCCACACAGATCTGAAACCATTACAACGCATGGCAGTTGGTCGATAGTGTGGAAAAACCTCATTTACTGACTGGCCAGACAGTTAAAACCTTCAGATTTTTCTAAGTCTAGGTTATTAACTGTCTGACTGTAATCACATCTTCACCATAGGGAGCTTCAAAAGCTTTTCATTTGCATTGAATCAGTTGCCTTCCTCCCTGTCTTTTTTTTTCCCCCTGGAAATAAGCTTAAATAATTCAACAAACTACACACATGGCTAGTGATTATTGAACCATTCTGAAACACTCGAGGCAAATGGACCATTATGTGGTGGGAATTAAAACTTTCCTTCCAATCACTGGGAGGGTACATATTCTTATATAGCAAATATATTTGTCTGATGTGTTTCTCTTCTCTTTCCTCCCAAAACAATGTGGAAAACTACAAATACACAGTAACTTTTATTTGCTATTGCTCTTTTTAGAAGAGACTTTTGGAGTGTAAATGTGCTCAATATTTTTCTTCACATGTGGAAATGAAGTTATCTTAAAAGAAAATACAGCACTTAGCCTACGAATGTTACAGATGAGTGCAGCACACACTTTTTTTTTTATTTTAGTCATTCTATGTTGTCATGATGCTTTGATCACAGTGTGACAAAACATATTTAGCTGCTTGACTTTGGAGGCCTTAAAACTATGCACTCTCAGTTTTAGTCGTCTGCTTTCAAAAGATTTGCATGTATTTTGCATTAAAGCCACACAAACATTTGAATTATCCCAAATATAAAGGAATTTTTTTTATTTATATTACCATCTGCTTATAGATATTTCGGAGTGCAGGTAAAACTCCCAAACATGGTAAGCCTAAACTAGGATTTTATGATTGATTTTAACAAAGAAAAAAATTCAAAGGACATAATTTTTTAAACAATTACATAATGTTTTTATTTCTGTAAGAAGATAGCAATGGAAAATTAAAGAATAAAGGTCAGAAAAATCACATTTATTTTATAACAAATCATCAGTATAAGGTGCCATAACATGTTGACTCACTGTCATTGATTGCAGAGTGGGAAGTTCATTAGGAATAGGATTTTTTTTTTGTTTTACAATATAAGATTAAAGTTGATTAAAAAGTCAATACTATATTGCACAAAGCTAACTCAATTTTTTTATTCAAGGACCAAATATCAGATGATTTACTTTAGTATGAATGTATCTCTGAAAGCTGATAACAGTACAGGAACTGTATCAAACTTCTGATATATTTGTCAAAATTAGTATCTGTATAAACATATGTGAATGTAAGAAAAAAAAAGAGTCATGAATGTTAACTGATCAGCAGAGCTATGTTTGTTCTAGAGTGTTTCTCTTTGACCTTTGAACTTTTTCCTAATTCCCTACCACACAGTGGGTTCTGGTTTATGACTAGCTCTTAATAAACATTTACTGTTGAATGATCCATCAGCTTTCTGCCTTTTAGGCAACTACAATCATCAAAAGCAGTTCCTTACAATCCAACATTTTATCTGAAGATATATTTTACTGCTTGTGTTTATTTTAATATAGTTTTTGTGATATTTTTATTTTATGTATATTTTATAACATTGCTCTATTTTTGCTAACTATTCCTGACAACTTTTGCAACACACTGAGCCTCCGCTACTGGCATTATCATATTCACCCAAAGTAGAATTTCACGTTCTTCTTTGTGAAATAGGAGATAGGTTATTAATGGCTTTAAGAATCTGATTTTAGTTATATATCCTTTCCCCAAAACATATACTTAAGATACTATATAAAATCTTCAGAATTCACAGATCCACTAAAATTATCTACATTTTGTGAAACTCAAATTAATAATATTAACCTGAGAGAAGTCCTGTTCTGTAGCTCCTTCAATGCAGTTTTAAGACCATCTGTAAAACGTGATGACCAGAATCAGAAGGGAATGACATTCCTCAGGTTGGGTTGAGCTACCCCTGTAGTAATGAGGTCTTCCTGGAACTTTAGTCTCATTGGGGTCTTTCTTTATAAATGACCTATTGGGGGCTGGGGAGATGGCTCAGTGGAATAACCGCTTCACTGGCAAGCGCAAGGACCTGAGTTCAATCCCTGGTTTCAGAAAAAAAAAAAAAAGTTTGAGCTCTTATAAATGACGTATGGCTGTATCTTAACCTTATTTTCTTTGCTCAGCCATAGTTGCTTAGTTTCAACAATAAGTATATAGCTAAAACATATAACAATTATTATGCAGATTTCCAGAAAATGGTTTGTCAAGCAGCACTGGATAAAATTTCTGCTGTTAATACAACTAAATTTGCATGTTCTTCAAGAAGTTAAAGCTATAGGTTTCATGTGACCTAATAAAATAAGTAGACCTACAAAAATGAAATGGCTTTGATAGTACAAAGATATTAAATTATGGATGAGTATGGATTATGTATACATTATATAGTCCTGAATATTGCCTTTTAATATATCCATTAGTAGATTGGTGCTTTGTTCCCCTTTTCCCAAGGATAAGAGCAAGGTAAAGAGAAAATTCAAAACAATGAATTTAGAACAAGTAACAAAATATTAAGAATACTTTGTCTGGAAAAAAAGCAGGTAGCAGGGTGTGGAAGGTGATGAGGAACTAACCATTCTAGGGCAGATCTAGGTGCATTCTATTGATTGTCCATTCAACAAGTAATTCTTGCACTTTAGGGGTCTGGCCTGATATTTTAGGATGATCTGATTTTCTGTACAACTGTAGAAAATATAGGAAAAAATCTCCTCATTTAAAGAGAGCTTAAAATTATATTCTAGAATGTAATCCAAACTATTGGTTCATTTGAGAGGAATAAAAATATATTCTTTTTTTCAGGTGTTAAAATAGGTGTGAGTTTTCGGGGGGGGGCTGATATACTCATACCATGGCTACAAGGGCATAAGACAAGAGAAAATATTTCTAAGATAACAGAGCATAAATGTGAAACAAAAATAGATACTAAATATGTTGAAGCACTAGTTTAGCCATCCCTAGAACCATGCTATTATTGAACCTCTTTGTAAAAAAAAAAGGTTGACATAACATGTAAACTGCAGACAAAGTTGAGAAAAATATTCATTAATGATAGAACTGCCATCTGAAGATATATCTGAGAAAGTTCTGTCTGTAGTACCAATTCAAAAATGGAACACCATTCAACAAAACAAAGGAAGACTTCATTTGCAAACTAAGAACAAATAGCACTACTTGTTAATTTTATAAAACTTACTAACCTAATTTATGGCAAGATAGAAATAAATTCTTTGCTCTATAAAATGTAGGAATAAAATCTATAAGAACAACACTAAAGAATAATATGGAAGAAATTACAGTACAATTATTTTAATATTAAACTAAATGTGAAGATTGGTTTCATCAGTTTCATTAGGCTAAAGCTATATATTCTATATGTGTGAGCAATCATTGCATATTAAAAATGTAATAAGATGATTGGAGATATAAAAGAAATCACTTTATGTGATGCAAAAGAAATAAAATGAAACAAAAAAGATTCAATAAGTAGAAAACAGGCAAAACGATCATATATTTGAACCCAAAATATCAATAATTACCTGAAATGTATGTGGTTTGAATATCTTCATTAAAAAGGGAAGAATAGGCCTTGGGAGATGGTTCAGTAGAATAAATGCTTCCCTGGCAAACACAAAGGCCTGAATTCAATCCCAATCTCTGGTTCCACAAAAAAAAAAGAAAGAAAGAAAGAAAAAAAGAATGACAGGTGTGATAAAATAATAAGGCCTACTATGTGTTGTTTACAATAAATATATCTTAAAAACAAATGTTAAAATTAAAAGAACAAAAGTAAGACACAATATGTAAATTGTAATAAGATAAATTTGAAACAGTTAAGTAAGTATTGCATAATGTAGAAATTAGAACCAATAAGGCCATAATGACAAAGAGAAAAAATTTTGAATGACAGTGTCAATTAATTTATCAAGAGAGTGTTTCCACATTTGAGTATAATGGGCCTTAAAAATAATCCTACTTGTGAGATAATTCTTATATAATTTCAGAAATATAATTTGATTCCCAAGAAATAAGCATATCATTCTATATAGCTATAAGCATAGGTTTAATTTTGATTTTATTGGTGTTGTTTGTTTTGTTTAGAATTAGTGAGAAAATCTCTAGGATGGGATCTAATATAAGTAATTTGGTACTTTGCTACTTGGATAGCTTTGAAAGCAGAAAATGTTAAAAGCCATATTTTTAAAACATTCTTGGATGTAGAAGTGACTCATGAATTTGCCTCTTACAACACTGAGACCAAAGAACCTGTACAACATGGTAATTCCGTCTTGTTCACAAAGTAAATTGCTGCCTCGTAGACATTCAACCAGAAGGTTGTTTTCCTCTATACATTCTTATCTTATTCAGATCAATATTCTGATTGCAGCTTGAGAGAATGTTTATACAATTCCATAAAGGATAATGAATCAGAGGAAAAGTCAAATTAACCTGTTTAAATGTTGTTTAACTAAAACAAATGTCTCCTGTTCAGTTTCTACACTTCTGTTTTGCTGTTAGTGTTCAATTAGATTTTTATATCTCCAATTCTTTAAGATGAAGATGTCATTTAAAAATTTTTCTTGGTATGTCAAAATATAATTTTTTTAAACTACACTATTAAAACATCTTAGCAAATATTTTATGTGTCTTTAAATGAGTGCTCTCTTCATGGATGTATAAAAATTAAGCAATTTTTCTAAGTTGTTCCAAATTTGAGCCATGCTTTTTATGGATACATGATTTCCAAATACTATCCTCCTACACTATGCTCCTATACAGTATATTCAATTGTAAATATCTTTAATTTCTGGTTCAAACACAAAAATGACAAATAAGCATGTATAAATATAATTAATTGCCTTAGACAGATTACTTATTTCTAAACTAAATGTAAAACTGTCATTTGAGAAACTTGAGTTCCTTTAGTCAGACAACATATGTTCATTGAGTTTATGCTAGCTACTGGTCCTAGCACTGCAGATACAAAAGGGTGTAAAAACTCAAATTGGTCTCTCCATAAGTGGCTTAGTAAGAGAGACAGAAATATTTATTTTACAACAAAAAGAAATTTCAGCTTTGAAAGTGCTAAAAAATAATTACATAAGCAAAGAATGTTCATAAAGGGAGAGTTAGTCTATACAAGTGATGCTTCATCTCAGAGCTGGAGAACAGTTAAGATGCCTAGATGAACAGAGGGGAATGCCTTCAGGGAAGAAGTCAGTGTACCTAGAATCAGCCCCTGTAACAAAAAGAAGCACAACAGATACAATGAGCCACTGAAGTGCAGAGAGTAAAAACTGGTAGAAAGTAAGAGAGAGGATAGCTGAGGCCAGACCATAATAGTTGCTGTACTTTCAGGAAAAAATGTATTTCTACTTTTTCATATTGATAGTAATGAAAAGCAGAAACAATTTAATTTAGGGGAGAAATGATAGAGTTGTATTTGAGAGCCCTCGTATTTTGGAGAATAGAATGGAGATGAGTCTGAATTTATTTTGCTACTACTGGGTAATGTGAGATGCAGAATTCCAAGAGATTATTCACACTATGAGAGTAATAATATTCAAAATTGATAAACTTCTGAATTTCCACAGGATCTGTGGTGATTTCACCCTTTTGATTCTTTATTGCGTGAATTGGCATCTTATTTTTCCTTTACTAACAAAATTATTTAAGGTTTACCAGTTTTCTTTATTCTGTCAAAGAATCAACTCTCTGATTCATTAATTTTTTGTATTGTTTACTTAATCTCAGTTGCATTAATCTCTGCTCTGATCTTCATGATTTTCTGCCTTCTGAGGGCTTTGGGTATGGCTTGTTCTTTCTCTAGAAGCTTGAAGTGCAACAATACGCTGTTTATTGGTGTTTCTTGTGTTTTCCTGATGTGAGAATTCAGCACTATAAATTTCCCTCTTAGAGCTGTTTTCATTGTGTTCCACAGATTCTACTATGTTTATGTGCATTGTCATGTACTTGTAGACATTGTTCAACTTCTTCTTTAATTTAATCTGTGACCCATTGGTTGGGTCAGGAGGGTGCTATTTAAGTTCCATGTGTTTATGGAGTTTTTGTGATTTCTTTTACCACTAGTTTCCAATTTCACCTCACACTAGTCAGATAATAAATATGGGTTAACTCCAGCTATTTTACATTTACATAAGCATGTTCTATAGGTTACTACGTGGTCTATTTTAGAGAATATCCCATGTGCAGCCTAGAAGAATGTAGGAATCTTGAAGGCATAGGTGTAGATAAAGAGCTCATGAACAAAACTCAGACTGCACAGGAAATACTTCAAAGAACCAACAGCTGAGGTCTCATCTTATTAAGAAAAATTTTCACAGCAAGAGAAATCACCCACAAAATAAAAAAAATCTACAGAATGTGGAAAAACAACTAGCCAATTTTCCCTCAGACAAAGGACTTCTATCCAGATCACATAAATGATTGAAAAATATATGACTCCCTAAATTCAAAGACTCAATCAAAAAATGGGTATCTGAGATAAATATATGTTTCTAAGATGAAGAAATACAAATAGCAAATAAATACATGAAGAAATGTTCAATGTCACTGGTCATTCAAGAGATGAAATTAGAAGAACACTGACTTTCAATTTCACTCCAGAATGAATGGCTATCATCAAGAATCAATGAAAAACAAATGCTGAAGGGGCTGTGGGAAACTTGGAGCCCTTCTTCACTGTAGGTGTTTGTACAGTCTGGTACAACCACTATGGAAAGCATTATGAAGATTCCTTAAAAAACTAGCATTGGTGATCCCATTCAATCTAGCCATTCCCCTCCTGGGTATTTTTCCAGAAGAACTGAAAACATACCACAGCCATACCTTTACACCCATGTTTACAGCAGCAAAATTTGTAATGGCTAAATCTTGGAAACAACCCAAGCATCATCAATGAAGGAAACTGATAAAATAATGTACTTTTATGCAATGGAGTACTACTCAGTTATAAAGAATCATAAAACTGAGACTTTTATAGGTAAAAGGGTGCATCTTGAGACCATATTCACAAGAGAAATCAATCACACTTACGTGTAAACATCATATTATCCTCCAAGTGCAAGAAAACGAAAAACTAAAGCAGGCCTAAGATGCACAATATATTGTGAAGTGGGAAGAAATTCTTCAAAAGGAAAGAGGAACTACGAAAAATCCCAAGAGGTTACCTGCTATTGTTCCCAAAAGACCCATATGTTGAGAGCTTAATCCCCATGTGCACTCTGGAGCTGCGTGGAGGTACTGGAACATTTAGAACATGTGTCCCAGTTGGAGGAATTGGCCGGGAGGTCCCTTGAAGGATTTACTTGGATTCTGGCCCATTTATCTATTTGCTCCCTGGTTTCCCTGAAGTGAACAAGTCTTCTTCACCTCAAACTTTCTCTGTAATGTATTGTGTAACGACAAGTACAAAACAACAGGGCAAAGCCATTGCGTACCAACAAGTAAGATACCTATCTCCAGACAACTTTAAGCTGCTTTATTCAAGTCCTAGGAAAGTAGAGTGAGACTTACTCTCCTGTAAGTTTTTGCTGATGAATAGAATGTGTTTAGGGCATTTGTGTAACTATAATGACTGTTACTTATAAATTTATTGTGAATGGAGTCAAAAAGTGAATGAACTAGGTGAAAATAAAAATATTTGTTGGACAGATGAGGCTAAAATATCTAAAGAATGAATAGTGTGGGTTAACTTAATAGGTAAGTAAATTGCCTGAATTGGAGGTGATGTATATCTCTTTGGTCTTGAGTTTGTTGTCCATGAAATTATCTTCTTAGAAAATCTATGGGCAATTAGTACTGTTATATTTTAAAGAAAAACATTTATAAATTTATTTGATTCTATCTCTTTTCTATTAAAAATTATGGGGAAAAGGAAGTCAGATTTAAGAAAAATAACAAGCTAAAAGCCTTTCATAAACAGTACACAGTCAGACCTCTATATCCACAGGTCAAAATCCTTCAATCCAAGCAAGTGTTGGGGGCAAAATGAACTCAAGCCTGTGATGGGTGTTTCTGTACTAAACATGAGCAAACTTTAAACTTACATTGTTTCCTAAACAATGCAATTAATATAATACCATATCATGTATTATAAGGAATATAGGATAATTTAAAATATGGGTGATCTGCCTGTTTTATGTACAAATTTTTTTAAAATGTATTTAGTACAGGATCTACAGAGTCTCACTACACAGATCAGACTTGTAGCGATCCTTACTGTTTCTCAGCCTCCAAACACTGTGATTTCAGGCAGGCGCGCACCACCACTCCCAGTCTCAATCACCATCTCAGCGCACCCCCGGGGCGTGGGGCGCGCGCAGCACAGCAGGCTGGGGATTGAACCCATGGCCTCTGCATCTGCCTAAGCAGGCGCTTTAATCTGCTGAGCTATCTGGCTGGCTCTTTTACATACAAATATTATGTAGCATTTTATGTAAGGGACAAGAGCATCTGTGTATTTGGTATCACCCAGAGTTCCAAAACCAATAATGAGGCACAATTATATCATCTCTATGACATAAAATAGTAAATTTTACAAACATAAAAAATGGTCGTTAATAGATAATTCTTTTAGGTATGACTCAACTTGAAGTCATATGTTATAGATATAACATTAGGCAGAGATATTCTGAACTCCACTGAATCATTTATAAAGTATGGATAACAATAGTACATAGCTGTCCAGACGAGATAGCTCAGAGGACAAAGAGCCTGCTTATGCAAATGCAGGAACTGGGGTTTGATCCCCACCATCACATACCATACCAGCCCTTCACCCTGGGGATGCTGAGCCGGCCACCGAATATGGATATTATGGCGTACACCTGTAATCCCAGTGCTGGGGAGGCTGAAAACAAGAGGATCACTACAAGTCCAAGCTATGTAAGCTATGTAGCAAGACCCTGCACCTTCACTTACATTTTTAAAATGTATATAATTTATGGTTTTGCATAATAATTACACAGACTGTACTTACACCAAATTTGGAAGTAAATGAGCTTAAACCTACATATTTTTAAGTTTTAACTTTTTTTTTTACTTCATACCAAATAATATGTATTAAGTAGTCAGTTGTATAATTCATATAGCTTTGGAAATATTTAATTTTTTATGAGTGAGTTGGATTGTCCTTTACTTGCTTTATTCAAACTTTATGGTTTGAAAAACTGAATAATGAACTGTTAGACAAGATATAGAACAAAGTTACATTACATAGAATTATGTTGAATACCGCATTGCAAAATTTTTTCAAATGGCTAGGATTCAGATTTGAAAGAATATAGGGATACGTAATAGATAAAGGTACATATAGTGGTGCTCAACTACTCCTTCGTAAGTGAATAAAAAAATACCATGCTGATTGTTACCAAAAAATAATCACCAGTTAAATTTTAATCAGTTGTCAGATCGCACTTAATTATTTGGCACCGTTAAAAAATACAAGATGATCAAGTAGTAGTTAGCTTAAATATTTTCTCCATTGCATTGGGAAACTAAAATGAAATGAACAATAATGAAGAAAATAAAACCACTTCTTGCCTTTAATAATTGGCCGAGTAGAAGCTGCTCACCTCCCATGTTGCACACAGAACAATTAGAGTGTTAAGCAATTTGAGTTTGTTAGATGCTGCAATTGGATAAATCAGAACAATAATTCATAGGGCACTAGGGCTACCAAATTAGTTATTCAGCAAATGCTCCTTTTATATCACCCATGGGGCCTGATTTTTCACTTTTTTATTTATTTTCCATGTGCACCTGTTTAGATGTTAGATTTCTTTCCTCCCCTGTTACAGCCTCTTGCTCTATTTCTCGAGGATTGCACACACAGCGTTATTGTAAATTAAAGAAATACAGTGCAGGAGGGATTAAAAAGCTCTCAAGAGAGAGAAGGGTGAGAGGGACACTACAGATCAAGCACATAAAATCACTCTTGGTCTATATTGCTATAATAAATAATGCCTTCAGAATATATGCCAATTTTTGTATTGTGTCAAATTTTGCTTTTCCATAATGTGCTATTCTAAATATCTATGCATGTGATTTTTTTTGAGAAACATGTTAAATAGTAACTTATTTCATTGACCTTCACATATCTTTCTGTAATATTTTGTGGCCTAAGCAGTTGGAAATATTCACTGTGCTCCAACATGTGACATTCACATTGCAAGTTCAGGTTACGTTGCGCAATTGGCTCGCCTTCTCTCACGTGTAGTATTGACACAGTACCTGTGTGGAGGTACAGTGATCTGTTCTATCCAGAAAAAACTTGGCGTTGACAATGTATGTTCTTACTGGCCTAGAGTAATCTCAACCCAAGTTATCCACTGGATGACATAATATAAAATTAAATCAGATTCTGATTAGGTTCTGGGTAGAATAAAGGTCTAGAAGTACCAAGTATGTTAAATTTCCTTGTGTTTCTTCAATTTCTTTCTGAAGTCATGCTCTAGACTTTAATACCATATTGCTCACAAATTAGAGACCTTCTCTTTCTATTTTTGTCTCCAGCCATAATTGAAAATGAGCTGTGATTATTAGTTTTTTGGGAGGACCGAAACTAAGCATCAAACAAATAAAATCAGTGTTTTCCCTTGTTCAACTATGGCATTAAGTTATTTAAGCCTGAAAAACTTATAGTTACCATTAATCATTGACATGGCTGTTTAAATCATAAAGGTCCTTTTTACTTTTGGAGTTGATTTGTTACCACATTTAATGTCATCAAACATTAAATTCAGAATTACATTTCATGCTTTAATATAATTTTTAATGCCATTGAACTGTAGGGTTGACTAGTATCAGACAGAAGTTGTTCCAATAAAGTAAGGTTTTTCCATTAGATGTTTTCTGTTTTAAACTTTGTATTCTATTTGGCACATGTTTCTTATATTACCTTTCTTAAAGTGAGTAGGTGTTATGGTTATGGTTTGTGTCCAGGTGTCCCGCCAAAGCCTCATGCACTCATGGGGAACTTCTAGAGTTTGTGCTTAATTCTTGATCCAATGCTGGGATTATGGGTGTGAGCCTACACCTACCCTGGGGAGGATAGTGTGCATACAATGTGAGGAGGGGACAGAGGCTTGCCAGCTTGCCAGCTACCTCAGCTGTTGCTCCTCCCTTTGTTCTTTGCTGTTTTCTACCCACATGAATGGCTGCCCTCTGCTGTGTGCCACTCTGCCTTGGAGCCAGCCAGGAATGAACTGAAACCTCCACTAACTATGTGCTAAATAAACCTTTCCTTATTTAATTTTGAGTATTGGGTATTTTGTCCCAGAAATGAATGAAAATAGCTGAGACAATACGTAACAGTATCCTGTTTTAAAAAAGCATATGATTATCTCAAATTTACAATTTACTTTAGTAATTGCTTTAGTTTCTCAGTAAATACTTTATTTTATTGAAAACTAGCCAACTTTACTCATAGTACCTTACAACATGCATGATCAAATTAGCACTTCTTTCGTGACTGTTCAAAAACGTCAAAGTAAAATTGCAAAACTTTCTAAAAATTGGGCAACTCTAGAAAAACTGAGGTTGCAAATTGGTAGTGATTCCATATGTTTCATTCAACAATGACAAAAATCCTTGCAAGTAAATTATTTTGAAAGATTGCTTCATACATAATAGCTACTAGGTCAATGTTTAAATAATTAATGTCATGTAAGTACATGGTGATACTGGCAGAACAACCTAGGTTGAGAATTACAATTTATTTCTGTAAGAAGCATATGGTAATATTTTAAGAAATCAGTATGGAATGTCAGATAAGGTATTTAGTTAGGTATGGATTATGTTATATTTGTTCAAATATTTATTATAATATTTTGGCATCATGTTGCCACATAAAGCTGTGGCAATGATTTTTAATACCTGGTCATTGACTGAATTCATGAATTTTCCCTTATTTTCTTCTTCAGCTAAATGCTAAATGTGAAATGTTATCTGTCAATCTTGCTTTAGGGAAAGATTGAAGTTGTTTCTCTTCCATAATCTAGTCAGTGACCCAAAACAATTGGTTATATTTCTGTGCTGATATCTAAATCTTCAGGGAGAATGTTTTGCTGTTGTTGCTGTTGTTTTTTTTTTTTTTATATATAAACAGGTATTTTTGTGTGGTGAGGGAAGAGGTGAAAACTCACATCAAAAGTGAACTTGTTGCCAGAGGGTAAGCTTAAACAAAAGTGCAAGAGGCAGCCCGTGTGCCACATCATGAAGTGACTAAGATGGAAAAAATTGGGGTTGTGTCAGACCATAAAGATAAAATGCTGATCACCACTTCTAACTAGTGAGTCTCTATGTTTAGGGAAATGGAGTTTTGTACTCGAAACATGATACTATGGGAACAAAACAGAGTAATTATGTCCATAGAATCTTGTTCTGAAACTATAAACAATAAACAACAAACCATAGTGGTCTCAGCGAGCTGCTTCATATATTTAAACACTTCACTTAAAGAGAGATTTTAGAAGTAGTCAGCTTTACAGACAATAGAATGTAAAGAAACAGTAGATCTTGATAATCAACAAGTAGAGTGAACCTTAGGATTGTCAAAGGTGAAAGAGAAATTGTTGATAAATGTTACTTCCTTTGAGTCTTGTTATATAAAAAAAACTCAAAAATTTCTCAAGCTACAAAAATGACACTAACACAGTAGTTTCATTAAAGTTTAAGTAAAGGAAGAATTTGGATTTTGCGAAAAGACAGTTCATGATGCATAACCATTGTTAGCATAGCATAAATTGATCTTTAGAAGGTAATCTGTTATGAAAACTAAATAAAAATAATTTTAAAATGTTACAATAACCAAAACAAGTAAGTAAAAAATACAATAACAAAACAACATAGTGTAGCTATGTGCTCCAGAATCAGAAGAGAGAAAGGGAGAGGAAAGAAAACTTGGAAGAAGTTAAAAATATTAAAGGGTGTATTACTAGAATCATATTGCTTAATTATAATCCTGAGGATAGTGATTAGATTAGCAAAACTAAACACAAACATAAAAGAAAATCAAAGAAGTACCAAATAAAAAAAACAACACAAAATTAGTTTCTAATGATCAAGAGAAACAAAATTTCCTCAAAAAGCAACATGTCTGAAAAAAAGAGTTCAAGTCACCACGCAGGTACGTATGCCTGCATCCCGAGCCCTCGAGAGCCTGCGGAAGAAGCGTTCCTCAATTCCAGCTGCAGACTTGGCAAATAAGTCATTTAGAGTATCCTCGCTCAAAATAAAAAGACAGGAAGGACTGGAGCCTTGCTCTGTGGGAAGGCCTTGAGTTCAATCCTTACAACAAAGGAAAAAGAAAGTGAAAAATACATGTTTTTTTTTAAAAAAAAAAAGTGAGATGAACAGAAATGAACATTGGATTTGGAATAGTTTGTCTGAATTGCTGGTGTGTGATTCAGGTTAAATGTTTGACTTGGCCTTTATGAAAAAGATTGTAAGCAACACGGTGTTGGAATTAATAGAGTTCTTTCGACCCGTGTCAAAATACTACTTACCTCATTGCACTGGGGCTCGGGTTTCTCAGAGATCAAGTGAGCTGTGATACCCGTCCCCAGAAACAGCGTATTCACATGGGAAAAAAGGGAAAAAATGGTTCAGCACACTGAATGGCTCCAAGGAGACACTTTATTAATATTAAAACTTCGTGAGTTAAATTGTCATTTTTAAAAGCTAACAATAAAATCATCTGGAAATGTAATGATACCAGTAATGTTCTTCACTCAGGCAAATGACATACAATTTATTACTTTAAAGTCTATCTCATTTATGTGAGCATGGAACATTATATAAAGTAAAACATAGCTAATGAAAGTATTTGTTAGGTTCAAAGAAAGTGAATAAAGAAAGCGTAGAACTGCAGAAATGCATAATCTCCAGGTATACAGAGTATGACCAAAGAGAGAAATACCTTATACAACCAGGAAAAAAAAATCTGCATTACTTAATAGAGCAGGGAACCAATTAAGAGCAGTCCCCTATCCGGTTTAATTAGGCTAACTACAGGTAAGGGAGTCCTGTGGTACAGGGAGGAGCATTAGATGGTGGATTATCACTGTATCTTTTTCATCTATGACCCCTCCACTGTGACAATGTTAAAGCTGTGCAGTGCTTGACTCTCACCTACGATTGCCCTTTTAACACCGAATTTAAATGAATTAACACTTTCACGCTAGTGGAAGGTAAGCTTCAGGAGTAGCCGAGTGCCACAAAGAAGCAGCGTATTGCACGTTCTCCTGGCTAGTGCTCCAGTTTATCACCAAATCATAGCGTATTGATGTCTAATTCTTGCCTTAGCAAGTTGCTGTCATTCAAAGCTCTGGAAGCTCCGTGTGGCTGCAGGAGGAGGGTCTACATATTCATCGTGCAGTGTCAAGAGCTGGCTTGCAAAGGCCGCTCGAGGATGGAGTTAGGAGTTGGAAAGAATAACTTTATTTTTCTCGGTGTGTAGTTGTTGAGCTGCATCTCTGCTTCTTAAACGCTCCACTTTCGGTGTTTTGAAAAGACATGGAAAGAAAAACCCTGGATGATATAACATGAAAGTTTTAATGCAAACTAAGATGACTAAAGAGAAATACCACACTTCCTGATAAAAACCATGATTCATTTGTTTCTTTCCCTTCTCCTATACTGACCTTAGAAATTATGCAGTAATAAAAATCTTATTTTATTTTTATTAAAATAAAAGGGCAAGATTAAA
>NDGM011180814.1:0-14395 GCA_002564305.1 Octomys mimax | reverse complement strand
CTCCTCTCTCTCTCTCTCTGTCTCTCTAAATAAATAAATAAATAAATAAATGTTTTTAAAAAATATTAAAAAAAAAAAAGAAATTATACACTTGATCAAAAAAAATTTATCAGAAGCATTGCAAGTCTACTTTCTCAAATAAACAAATGACTTGAGCAAATATTCGCCAAAGATGATAGATGAATGGATGTAAGCAAATAAAACATACTCATTAGCCATTAGGGATGGCACAATCCCACACATTCAACATAATGGCTATAATTGAAAAGACTGGAAATACCTGTGCATTAAAGGAAATGCAGGAAATCTGTAACCTTCGTTCATTTTGGGAAAATATTAGTAACAGGAAATGACATAGCTGCAAAATCACCCCGGCAGGAATTTATGTAGTTTAAAAGGGTACCTGTCCTACAATCCAGCAACTGTGCCCTTTGTAATCCATCCAAACGAATTAAAAATGTATGTTCACACAAAGACATGTACTAGACATTCATCTAAGCTTTGTTAGTAAGTAAACAAAATGAGTTACCATCCTGCATTATAAAGGAATAAAATGCCAAAACATTGCACAGCATGTGTGAATGACAAGTCTATCCAAAGATGCTAAATGTGAGCTACTTAGTTTACATTCTTTATATGAAATACCTAGCACAGGCAAATCTGTAGGCAGAAAGTGGCATGTTGTGACCCACTGTACGTTTTGATTGACTAGCACTGGTAGAGATTACTTACAATTTAACTTAACGGTACATGACAGAAATAGTGACTTCAGGGGCTTGTATTCACTATAATCACTTCATTCCCAATTTTTACTGACCACAGGAATCAGGATAGGATTATAGTGACAGCATGCTCAGATTATTTACCCAAGACAATCACTTTATAAAAAAATATTTAAGGTTTCAAGTGATCTATTATTTTGTTAATCTTCACCAATTACAGAACATGTTTTTAAAATGTATACTTTGTTAAAAAATATTGTAATATTATATTACAAATATACTATAATATACACTATATTTATAATACATAATGTTTTCAGCCCCAAAAGTTAATGTTTTCATTATCCTATATATTTCTTGGTAATCTATAATTAGAACTTAATCCTTTTTTATCTTTATACCAGGGCTAGCGAGATAGTTCAGTGGGCTGTTTAGGCAAGTGCAGGGACTAGGAATCAATCCCCAGTACCACAGGCCAACCTGGCCCTGTCCTTGGCTGCACTGAGTCTGGGCACACACCTGTAATCCCAGCACTAGGGAAACTGAAAACCAGGAGGATCACTATCAGTCCTAGTTATGTAGTGAGGCCCTGTACTGAATATATAACATTTTAAAAATAAAAATAAAATATTTTTATACCAAATGTCATATTACAAATATTTCTTATGCCTTTAAATTTTCTTCAAACCTTATTAAAAATTGTATAATATCATAGCATGGTTTAATTGTGATGTGGCTAAAAGTCAACTTTCTATTTCAGGGAATACATCTGCAAAATTATTAAAGTGCACAGTTAGCTTCTGATAAAATATAAGTAAAGAAAAAATTATAATAATATATATTTCAATGAGAATGAATTTTTCATTTCATTTAAGTATTATTTTTAACTGAAGATTTAATGAATAGAAATTTTTCTTGGTTTTTACTAGTATTTCTTTATTGCATGCTAGAATTTTGATGATCTAGCTAAGTAAGACTTTGTCTAATAATGACTCTGAAAATGTTCAGGTCTTAACTCTTTGTTATTATTCTCTAAACCATAACTTTAAGCACATCTTATGTGCAAAATTCTTGAATATACAGAAATATAATGCAATGTATAAATAGTAGAACCAGAGTGGAAACTACAGAACTGTCAATATATAAAATCTTCTTTTTAGTCGCTACTCTATCTATAGCCATCTTTCAAATTATAGTAAAAAATATTTTTTCCTCTACCAGAGCAAACTCTTCCAACTTTTTAATCAGAGGGAAACAAGGGCCAAGAAAAAAGCCATAAAATATAAGAAATGCATGGACTGTCTCCTCAGTAAATTATTCTTTTAAAAAAATGATGTATTGAATTTTTGTGTAGCTGGCAATGCAACTATTAAATTTATTTAAGTCAGAGTTATATACATATAATGAAAGTACAAAAGTGAGTGGTTAACAAATGCTTTGAATTACATACAAATAAAGATGCATAGTTATTTAAAAAGGCCATACATAAAAATTTTCTAATGACTTTGGATATTATTTAGCTTTAAATTTAAAAAAATGTTTGGTTCTCATACAATTTTGATGTAGCACAAAGCATAAGCTTCTTTGGCTATTTTATATTGAATTTCTTAAAATTTCAACTGAACACTATTTAGGTAGCATGACTATAATAATACTAAACAAATAGTGTAGTAGTTAGGTGAAAACATTTTAAGTGCGCTACTTTGAAACAGTGAAACAATGTGTGAAACAACTCTTAAAGATGACTCTGAAGTATATTTTAACCTAATAGTTCAATTTTAGTTTGTTGAACAAATAATTTTAATACAACTCATTTTTTAATTATCCATTTCCTATTGAAGTAAAAATTCAATGTTTTTATATAGATTCATGTATTAAGTATTTATATTTCAGGGTGACCACATTCAAAATACATGACATGCTACAAACCAAGCAATATTAAGATCCAATGTGAAAACAACACAGAAAACCACTAGAATGAATGAAACAGACTCAAATAGATACCCAAAACATTAAGAATTCCATTGAAAGCTGGCAACACTGTTTGAATTAAGAAAGAATTTCAGACCCTGAGAAAAGCATTGCAGCTAGTGAACACAAAGGAAAGATCTCTTAAAAATAACAAGGAATGAAATAATGTAACATCTGTAAGATGATGAAAAATAATATAAGACTAATAGATATCAACAAAACAGCTTCAGTTAGCGCAAATGACATAAAAAGGATGCTTGCAGAAGTAGTTGCAGAAAACTTCCCAAGCATGAGAAAAGAATCCGACCTATAGTACCTGAGGCACATAGAACTCCACTTCTCCATAATCAAAATAAATCTACATCTAGACACATAATAATAAAAAACAAATTCTGCAAATGAACAGAATATTAAAACCTGTTAGAGAGAAGAAACAGATCACCTATAATGGAAAACCCATCAGAATTACATCAGATTTCTCAACACAGACCATTCAATCAAGAAGACCCTGGACTGAAATATTTCAGGTCCTGAAAGAAAACAACTTTCAACCCAGATTGATGTACCCTGCAAAACTATCTATCACATTTAAACATGAGATCAGATACTTTCATGATAAACAACACCTGAAGAAATTCATGACCACCAAAATAACCCTACAAAGAATACTGACAGATATTTTAGAAAGAGCAAAAAAATGACCAGAACTTCAAGAACAACAACAAAAAAACCTACCAAGCAGAGCAAACAATTAAGCAGAGGGGAAAAGTAGGGATCCTATGGTAGGAAAATAACATGCCAAACATGAGCCAATATATGTGTGTTATAACCATTAATATAAATGGCCTAAATTCATTAATCAAAAGAACTACTGGGGCCAGGGAGATGGCTCAGTAGAATAAGTGCTTGAGGGCCTGAGTTCAATCCCCGGTTCTGAAAAAGAAGGAGCAGACTGGCAGAGTGTATCAAGAAATAAAATCAAACAATATGTTGCATACATTTACCTCAAAAAGAAATTTATTGACTGCCAAAGGATGGAAAATAATACAGTGTAATCCCATCACTTGAGAGGCTGAAAAACAGGAAGAATCACTCCAAGTCACTTCTGTGTAGTGAGACTCTGCAGACCCTGCACTAAATACATTTTTAAAAAAGAAGAAAGAAAATGGAGATATTCCTTGCTCTTGGATAGGAAAAATCAACATTGTGAAAATGGCCATAGTTCCAAAATTATTACATAGATTCAATGCAATCCCAATTAAATATTATTAGTATACCTAAAATTCATCTGGAACCAGAAGAGACATAGATTAGCAAAACCAATCCTGGGCAACAAAGGAAAGACAGGAGGCATTGCAATCCTTGACTTGAAATTATACTAAAATCTACTGTGATAAAATCAGCATTGTACTGGCAACAAAACAGACCTGAGGATCAATGGAATAGATTAGAAGATGCAGATATCTCAGATATGACAAACACACTCAACTATCTTTTTTGACAAAGGTGCTAACCATGTTCACTGGAAAAAAGAGTCTCTTTAATAAATATTGCTGAAAAAGCCTAGCTTTCCACATGCCAAAGGCTAATCTTAGACCCCTGTCTATCACCATACACAAACTACACTCAAAATGGAATTAAATTTAAATATTAAAACTGAAACACTAAATCTTTGGGAGGAGAAATGAGGTAGAAATTTTAAAGACATAGATGTAGTTAGAGAGTTATGAACCAAAACAAAAATGCACAGGAAATACTTCAAAGAATCAACTAGTAGGATCTTATCTTTTTGAAAAGTTCTGGCATGTCAAAAGAAATCAACAGAGTAAAAAGAAAACTCATGATTTCGGAAAGTATTATAGTGAACTGTCTGTCAAACAAAGGACTTCTATCTAGAACACAACACAGAATTTAAAAAATCAGGCCTCCAAAATTCAAAGACCCAATCCAAAAATGGGCATCTGAGATGAATATATACTTCACAAATGAAATACAAGTGGCAAATAAGTATATGCAAAAATATTCAACATCATTAGTCACTCAAGAGATACAAATTAAAACACTGCTGAGATTCCATCTTACACCAGAAACAATGGCTCTCATCAAGAAGTCAACCAATAACAACTGCTGGAGAAGCTGGGGGGAAAAGAAACACTTCTCCACTGTTGGTGGAAGTGCGGCCTGGTACAACCCTATGGAAATCAGTATGGAGGATTCCTCAAAAAGCTAGTATTGGAGATCCCATTCAAGCCAACTGTTCCCCTCCTAAGTATTTTTTCAAAAGAACTTATATCATATCACAGCTATATATATGCACCCATGCTTATAGCAGCACAATTTGTCATAACTAAATCTTGGAAACAATCCAAATGCCCACAAACTGAAGAATAGATAAATAAGATATGGTATTTTTATACAATGAAATATTACTCAGTGATACAAAAATAAATTCAAGGCTTTTGTAGGTAAATGGATACAAGTACAGACTGTATCGGTAAGTGAAATAAATCAGACTCACATGTGCAATCATCACTAGTGTGGGAACCTGAAAGAGTAAATAAAATCTGAAGATACAACAGTTACTGTGGGAGGGAAACAATCTGTTCATTGGGAAGGAAAAACTGGGCAGAGGAAAAGAACAAAAGAAAGAAGGGGAAAAGATGTATTTATGTATATATAGGATAGTTTGGATAATTGTACTACTGATTTCTGTTGTCTCTTGAAAGGAGCGGTTAATGCATATTTTTTTAAATGTTTTTGATTTTAATTCTTTTTTTAATTTCTTACAACTCTTTTAACCTTTTTTTAAAAAATGTGTGTCCAGTTTATTTCACTTACAAGTATGGTCTCAAGGTACATTTACTTAAAAATGTCTCATTTACCTCATTTTTTAAATTCATCTGTTGTTGGGAATCTGGGCTGTTTCCAAGATTTAGCTATTACAAATTGTGCTCCGAACAACATTGTTATGCATGTATATTGCTGTGGTATGATACCTTTAATTCTTTTGGGAAGACAATAATAAATAAAAAATAATCTCTTCAGCAAAGAGTAATAAGGAAACTGAATATTGATACAAAAATTTACTTATTCACAAAAGAAATCTGAAAAATTTTTGGAAGCTATATACCTGACAAGGGATTAATATGCAAAGGGTAGAAAGAAGTCCAAAAAGCCTATTTTATGTTTTAAAATCTTTTTTTAAAAAATTGGGAAAAGGGCTTGAATAGATATTTCTCAAGACGTGGACAAATGGTCAAAAGGTTAATGAAAAGATGTTCAGTGTCACTAGTGTCACTAATCATCAAGAAAATGCATACAAACCCAACCACAATAATGTAACACTTTGTATTTCTTAGGATAATATCATCAAAGAGTCAAAATATCACAAGTATTATTAAAAACAAAGGCAAAGAGAATTTTTATTCACTATTGGTGAGAATGTACTTTGCTAGTCATTATGGGAAACTACATAGTTTCCCTAAACAATTAAAAACAGAATTATTCTCTGAATCAGCTACCCCAATTCTGGGTATGTACTCAGAAGAATAAAATCACAATCTTAAATATTTATAAGTCCTGTTAACATTAAAAACTTTAGTTTTAAAATTTAAATAATTTAGGTCACCACATTGCCTTTCAGTGAAATGACCACTGGGCTTTGCTTTTGTTTTAATCCGCTGAGAGATGCTTCTGGTGGTAAACAGCACTAGGTATAGAAAGGCTGTCTGAACTCAACCAGCCTCACATTTTAGAGCAGCCACGTAAACTCTTTTGGTCTATCTGAGCCACTATGAGAAATGCAATAAACTGAGTGTCTTACTTTATAAAACCAGGAATTTATCTTTGTGGTTGTGGAGGTTGAAAAGCGCAAGATCAGAATACCCTTGGCCTGCGTTCTGGCTCCCAGACTAGATCGCCTTCTCACTCTGTTCTCGGGTGGCAGCTCTGGGGCTTTGCTGTCCGAACATCACTCCCACCCATGAGAGCGGGTCCTTCACAACCTGGATACCCTCAGGGGTCCCGCTTCCCAGGCTCCAACAAATGCATTCTGCGGGGTTTCATACACTCAAACCGTAGCGTTCTTTCTGCCTCAGCTTCCCTTTCCTTGACATTTGGTACCTATTTCATTTATTTGTGGTGAGGATGAAATTTGTCAATTTGTATAAAATAGTTTAGTACCTGAACATGCATAAGATCTCAGCGAGAACAGAGATTTTTACACACACACACACACACACACACACAACCTCTACACTCATAAAAATAATAAGCCATACGAATGGGAGAAAATTCCTGTGGTTTACAGAGTACTATTTAATTAATGTGTATACAGTTAGCACCATGCCTGCCATAAATATGAGTACTCAATAAATATTAACATATTTTTTCTATATCTACCAGAATCTGATACCACTATTTTCATTTATTTATTTTTAATGTATCCAGTACAGGGTCTACAGGGTATATAGGATATCACTACATAGATCGGTCTCGAAGTGATTCTCCTGTTTTCAGCCTCCCAACTGCTGAGATTACAAGCCTACACCACTATGCCCAGTCTCAATCTTCATCCCAGCAGGCCCAGGGGGCGGGGCCGGCACGGCAAGCAGGGGATCAAACCCCGGCCGCTGCGCTCTGCCTGAGCAGGTGCTGTAGTTCACTGAGCCATCTGGCCTACCCTCCACTGTTTCTAAATTTTACGTAGTAAACTTTATTTAAGATGTTAGCTGAACTGACTTACGTTCTCTATTAAATAATCTTTTATAAATTTGCGTTTGGGCAGATGCAGGGACCGGGATTTCGATCCCCGGCGTGCCCTGGGGATCCAAAATACACACTTGGGCTGGCCAAATAGCTCAGCGGATTAAAGTGCCTGCAAGCAGGCTCAGGGACCAGGGGTTCGATCCCCTGTCCTGCCGGCCCTCCCCAGAGGCGCACCAAGACTGCAGTTGATCGAGATTCAAAAATCCTCAAATCACAAAAAATTATAAGTATTTCGTGACAGTCAGGTTATTAAATCACACTTTCAGAGAAGTCAGCAAGCCTCAAGCCCAACACAGGTGATAACACTTGACGCCGAAGTACTGAAGGACTCATCTGGTAAGAAAACGATGACTCCATTTTATTTAAGCAGGGGGTCAGTGTTCTGCAAGCTTTTCTCCTTGGAAGGGTAATGGTACCGATGCAATTACCCCTCAGCTGTCAGAAGCCAAAGATAAGATTTGACCATTTGCTATTTTTAAATATATTTAGTGGATCTATCAACTGCCTGAATTTGCAGTAGCTGTACAACTAATTTTGAGCGCTAGGAGGAAAGAAATTCATCACATGAAACAGGAACTACATACTAACCTGGGAAATGGATAGCCAATAACAATGTAATGGGCTAAGTGAATTTGAAATATGAAACTTTAGAAGCCATTTAATTGGATAGTAAGTACTTCTACTCTACCATACCCACCAGAAAGCCAGGAAACATTTATTTTCCAAATTATTCTTGGTTTTAGAATAATCAAAGAATTTTTTGTTGTTTTCTTTCATTTAGTCTCTTTTAACCTTACGATTGCTTAATCACTGTTAGAATTAATTTCTCAATGTGCTCTATAAAGAAATTCAATTTTTTACAAAGTCCTCGGGCTGTTAGCTATTAACTCTATGAAATATTTGGGCTATTAGGCTTTATCAAATTTTAAACCAATGTTTTTACAAGTCTCTCCTTTTCAAGCTAAGATACACAGGTACTCCTCATCCTGTAGCAAGGTGAAGTCCCAATAAATCCATAAGGTGGAAGTATCACAAATCAAAAGTGTGTTTAATTCCTGTAGCCTGACAAGCACCGGAGCTTCCCAGCACTGCCTGCTATAGTGCCCGAGCCCTTCACCCCCATGAGCATTGGGCTGGAGGGGCTGTGGCTCCCAGCCACTGTGCAACACTCTAAAAGTGACCTGCGTCACAGATAGCTGGCGTGGAGAAGAATCAAAATCAAAGCTCTGAAGTAGGCTTTTGACTGAGCATGCATTGCCCTCATTCTACTATGTAGCCAAAGAAATGTGTATCTAATCATCATAATCTGAGGATGGTGGACTAAGCTTCCCGCTGAGATATAAACATCTAATCCAGACTTCAGGGGGTTTTTTCCCCTACAGTTAGTGTTTTGAAGGACTTTTTACTTCTACTTCTCTTTCTCCTCCTCTTTGTCTTTCTGGATTTGTTTCTAGATTTAGCTAGGAATAATTTCATGCCATTTAATCTTGATTTTTAACTAAACTGGATTGAGATTCCTGCATACGTGGATGGATTATAAGGCCACCAACACCTTCAGTGGTTACCTACTGGTGCGTTCACAGCTGAGGAGACCTTCAGGAGAGGAAGCTTGGTCAGAGGAAGTGGGTGATGCTCCCGCGACCTGGGAGACATCTGTCCTCTGGCTCCTCTTTTTCCTGGCTCTTTCCCCATTGTGAGCTTGTCAGGTGCCGTGAAAGCCACACCTTTCCTCTAGCATTGCCTTGCTCCCCCGTGGTGTGTGGCACCAGGTGCAGGGTGGGGCTGGAAGCAGTGGCGGCCCTGGTGGCAGCAGCATTGTTGGCGCCTGTGTGTGGCATGGGGGATGGGGAGAGGACAGTGGATTTCAAAGAGCCGAGGTGCCACCTCATGTCATCATGGCAAGTGGCATGTTCGGGAGCACTGCTTTCAGTCATCACCCTTAAACCTTGGTGTTTTCTTAAGGCCGGGTTCAAAGCCATATTCAATCTTTTCTCTTTCTTCTTTCTTTTCTTTTCTTTTCTTTTTTCTTTTCTTTTCTTTTCTTATACATCAACAAGTTAGGGAGATATGCATGTCAAAAGACTTTTTGCCTGGTGGTCAGAGAGATTACACCGTGCAAGTAGCGACTTTGCCCAGCAGAGACAAGCTGTCCCCAGGAAGATTAACTATCCCAGTAGTCTGTGCATAAGAATAAAAGGGAAGATTTTTCCTTCACCTCTCTATGCACCATAGCCTAAAAATGGAATTGAGCAGAAGTTCCCTGGATGCCCCTTGGATATTACATCTTTAGTTAGGGTGTCTTCAGCTGTTCCAGAGAAGAGTTCTATTTCTCAGGCAACAGAAGTGGAAATGAACAGCTCTGTCAGTATATCTTGTATGACAGCTAACATCAGCCATGCTGCTAAAGAGATTAAAAATAAAAGATATTAGAAATGCTTATCATTCCACAACCCTAACTAAAGAAGAACTTATGAGATTCTTGATAGTAAATTTCTGTACCTTTTCTTCAAGCATCCTTAACATGCCCTTCAGGAAAAATGAGCCTAATAATCTCAGGCCAGGCAGAGACACACATGCATCTGTGATGTTTTGGTACTGCTTTTTTTTTGTACAAATCGAGAAGAAGCCATCTGCATTTATCTTGTGTGTTACAAAAAAGCTGCCTATGGAGCCATGGAGATAGCTCAGTAGTCTAAGCGCCTGTGTAGGCAAGTGCAAGAACCCAGTTTCGAACCCTGGCACCACATGTCATGCCAGGCCTGCCCCGGGCACGCTGAGCCAGCCACTGAGACCAGGCATGGTGGCGCACACCTGTAATCGCAGCACTTGGGAGACTGAAATAGGAGGATCATTATGAGTCCCAGTTGCATGGTGAGAGCCTGTACCAAATATAATAATAATAATAATAATAAGCTGCCTATGAAAATCTAATATTAGGTGGGACTTTTATGGAAATTCTCCAAATGACTATCCTTATAGAGATGACATCAAATGCCAAGATCATGGTTCTTGGTGTCTGATGAAAGCATCCAGCCACTATGTACAAAAATTGAAAGTTCAGCTGACCCCAGTAGGCCTTGCTCATTGACTATACCTGGGGAGGCAAAGAAGGAGAAAATTGATGCTGTTGACCTAAGAATACAAAGCTCTCCTGATGAAGGGGAACACTCTTCTGCCAAACAGAAAGGGACCTTCCTGTCAGAAACACAAAAATGCCAACTCAGAGGGGTTTCATCCTGCTGCTCTTTTGCCTTCATTAATGGACCTGGCAACATCAAGCATGTTATCAAATTTTCCAGATTTAAATTTTCTTTCCCTTATTCTGACTGACCTCTGGTACTGTCTTCCTATGTTTTTGAACAGTCTCACTATTATGGCTTATGTCTAGATGGCCCCCAAAAAGCTTCTTGTAGTCATAGGTGAAGAGTTTGATAGATGGCTGTATGGAGCACCACCTGGGTGACTCTCCTTAAAAGAAGAGCAGTTGTCTCCATTTTGTCTGAGCCTGACCCTATTTCCACATATTGATAGGTACAGAGCTGGCTAGGAATTTCCCTTCAATTGGCTTTAAGCAACGCATATTGGTCTAGCTGAGGTGCCAGTGGTAGTCTTTGAGGATGACATTCGTGTTTCTCTGATAATCCACACCTGCTGCTCTTTGATATGAACCAGGTCGAGACAGGACAAAGAGCCAATGTTCCATGCTATCAGCTGGGATCAAGCCTCAAGATAGAGGCTATGACTTCCTGTGGCTAGAAGGATTCAAGTCAGAGCTGAAACACCAGACACCAAAACATTAGATACTGTCTCAATAACATAATGCAAACTACTTTTTCTGCATATCCTTCTCTCTACATATGACAGAGGTAAATGCAGGCCACCTGCCTAGTTCAGCTCACACAGTACTCACCTATTTCCCACAAACCTCAGTCATTCATCTTCCAGCCACTCATCCTTCATGACTGAATAAAACCCAGGCGTGGCCCTGGGTCAGCCTCTTTGTTTCAGAAAGCCATTTCGTGGCTGAATTTAGGGCCCCTTGGCTCCCCATAATTATAAACTTGATTTAGTGTCTTTATTTTTGCCATGGATTACACTGGGAGTGGTAGATTGAAATTAACTTGGTGGGATTGCAATAACGTATTTAACGTGGGATTACAAATATAGACTTCTTGGACTGAGACGAGGACCAGGAGGGACTTTTTTACCTGCTGACTTAGCATGTGTGTGGTAAGATTAAGAGTGAGATGCTTAGATTAAGGGCACCCCACCTCAGTGTGGTTAGTACCACCCAAAAAGTGAGTAGAGAAATGTGAATGAAATGTAAAGGACAGAAAGAAGGTACTGTCACTGCTCTGCTGCCTTCTGCCTGCCCTGCATCCCATCAACTGTTCCTCCTTTTCCACACTACCCTGCTCTGGAGCCAGCTGATTATGGACTGAAATCTCTATAAACTAAAAGCCAAAATAAACTTTTCATCATTAATGTTGGCTGTTGGACATCTTGTTCTCAGTAATGGGAAAAGTAACCAAGATGCTTACCTCACCCCTAACAGCATGCAGTAGGAAACCACCAGCCCCCATGAAAATAGTGCTCATGTTGGTGCATGCACCAGCAGGAGTGAAACAGGGATGGTAATCAGCCACAGAAGCAGCATTCCTGGCATCCTCTCCTTGGACTAAAGGAGAATGCATTCAACTCTGGGAATTATTCATCGAAACTGCACTTTCTTGAGTATCTGGCCCATGGAAGCTATGATTTTGGCAACTTGACATTTATGGAAGCATCAGATGGATTGTTTTGCTTTGTGAGAGATAAACACAGATGCCAGCAGTAAGAACCGAAGGACAGGTATGGACATTGACACATGCTGTGCACTAAGTACCAGATACATTCAGCAATAAACAATTGAGCTGCATGAGTCAATTTCACATTACTGGATGGATTCTACAAATCATTTTGCAATTTTTGTTATATAACATATGGGAGTAAGTACACTTTTCTAATTAAAAAAGAAGCAATTGTTTTTTTCTCCATGTATTGAAAAAGTGAGATGCTTCTACCTTGGAGCTAGCAGACCAAAATGGACAGAAACTGTGAACCTAAATAAGCCTTTCTTCCTTTAAGTTGCAAGTGTCAGGTATTTTGTCCCAGCAACAAAAATCAGTTGTATATAGTCACGTAATCCTCACTGTGAGCAAGACACAAAACAGTTACATCATTCTAAAAGATTTCTTTTGACCCATTAATTCAGCTGCCTCCCCCAACTCTGACCGTGATCTAAGGTCAACGGGACACCAATTAATAATATTTTAATGTTAATAAAAATACAATTTTAACCTAAGCCTTTATGAATTTTTTTTATCTTACTTTACATTGGAAAGAGAATAAGAATGTGTTTGCTAAACTGGGAGTTGAAAACATAGACCCTGGCTAAATTACAGAGATTACTGAAAGGTTCACAGCAGTTCTGCTCTGAAGCTCAGCCACTCTGGCATCTTACATTATATCTCTGTTTCTCACAGTGTTTTTTGATCATTAACACTGGTAACGTGCTCATGTTCTCTCTCCTCTCTCTCTCTCTTTCTCTCTTTCTCACAACTTATTGACATTGCTACTACTGGGCTTTTGCTTCATGACTAGGCTAGGTATCAACAGGCCTTTGGTTTCTTGGGACTGACCAGCCTGTGGATAGACTGTGAAAGAACAATCTCCTGCATCCCTTGATGTCACTATTAACGTATTCTATCAGCTCTTGAGTGTTTCCCTCCATATCTCTTCCTCAATGTTCCATTCTAACAGCCAACTAGCCAGCCTTTCTGCATTTCCTAGTCCTAATTCCTGATGACTATAAAATATTTTTCACACTACTTTGAAGGATTAGGTAGTATATCTAGAATAAAATGTCTTTCCTGTATTTTTCCTATTATGACCCTACTAATCACTTTTTTCTCACATCTGGGATTCTCTACCATATCCTGGTTTGGTAGGTTCTATAAATAGTTCAGCTCACACAGTACTCACCTATTTCCCACAAACCTCAGTCATTCATCCTCCAGCCACTCATCCTTCATGACTGAATAAAACCCAGGTGTGGCCCTGGGTCAGCCTCTTTGTTTCAGAAAGCCATTTTGTGGCTGGATTTAGGGACCCTTGGCTCCCCATAATTATAAACTTGGTTTAGTGTCTTTATTTTTGCCATGGATTACACTGGGAGTGGTAATATTATATTATATTTCTATAGAACCTACCAAACCAGGATACCTCATTAAATTACTGTCCACTCACTGTTTTCTCTTAAGGTATAGTACTATGAATTCAGCCAGTGACCTCCTGCCAATACCATAGCATAGGATGCTTCTCCAAGTAGAGAAATGCGTCTATGAAGATGAGTTATTGACCTTTATTAACATTTCTAATATAGTAAATATCTGTGTTCCCAAACACCTGCATACACACATACCAGCATCACAACCATTACATAATGGGGATTGACAGAATGTTTTCAATTTATTTTAATACACGGAGAAATGTTCTAAGTGACTGTCAACACTTAACCCATAGTGACTCCGGTAGCCACAGCTGAATGCTTTTAGCCTTGATGCCTCTACTCTGAATGGTAAAATTAACACATGAAGAGCTAGCCTATGACAGTTATCCATCAAAATCCAGTAGTGCAATTCTGAGGAGATCCTGTGGCATGGTCTGTCCTTACTGGTGGCCTTTATGTTAATTCTGATCATTAGACCAGCCAGCTGATGTCTAGCAGTCTTTAAGAGAATGCAGATTGGGTAGGTGTGGAATGGGGGTCCTGAGTTAGATGTTTGTGAAACTTTCCCAAATGACTTAAATATGCACCCAGTTTTATACACATATTGTTATGGTTTGTGTCTAGTTGTCCCCCCAAAGCCTCATGCAGTCGTAGGGTGGGGACT
>NDGM011180811.1:0-10124 GCA_002564305.1 Octomys mimax | reverse complement strand
GCAGGACCTATGCAATAAGAGTTGTAGCTTTTGGGTCTGATAAGGTCAGTGAAATCCCCTCAATTACCATTTTGAAAACACACCATTGCCTCTCTCTCTGTCTCTCTCTCTCCCTCTCTCCCTCTCTCTACCCCTCTCTTCTCCTCTCCCTCTCTCCCTCTCTTACTCTTTCTTTTCCTTTCCTTTTGTCTTTTCTTCTCTCTTGTTCTTTCTCTTTCTATTTCCCACTCTTTGTCTTCCTTTCCTCTTTCCAACTTTCCTTCCTTTATTCAAGCCAGAGATTGGGGGCTTGAGACCAACGCCTTTAACCATAGATCTTACCACTGACCTATCTTGCCAGTCACTGCATGTATTTCTCATCCTTTTTCACCATCAATTTTGTAACACCATATTCCTTATCTTCCAAGCTTTAGTAATATTCACCAATGCATGGAGGAGGAGACCTCGAACATATTTTTCTTCCATGTTCATAACCTCAGTCCCATGATGTGAGAATATCAGGCAAATTGAATTTGCTTGACATTGTAGGATTCATGATCACTAGTCTTCAACAGTGTCAAAGTCATGAAAGGCAAAAACAGAAACATTGCAACAGAAATGAGAAGAGTAAGCACATTAGAAAACTAAATTACAAAGAGTATACAAGTAACACTTTGGATTTGAAAACAGGAGAATATCAGTGGAAAATGTAAGGAATCTGCATAGAATTTGCTGGTTATTTAATAATACCAATGCCAATACCTTAATTTTAAATATGCTATTGATATCCACTTTTGAATCTGTTCACAAGGGGAATCTGGTGGAGGATATAATGAAATGCTGCTCTATCTTTGTCATTCTTCCACAAACCTTATTTTAAAATAAAATGGCAGGAAGAAAAGAAGTAACCTAGAAACAAAGGATGTAATCATGTGAAACAATTACAGGATACAATTGGGAGCAGCACCCTATGGACAACACTAGAAAAAATGAGCACCAAAATAAATATTCTATTACTGGACCAGTGCCCAGACGAAATATTCAAGAAGTGATCAAAATATCAATAAATGATTAGATAAGAGAATCAATGTGGAAGAAGAGGTAAATATCTTATGCAGAAGACTTCACTAAAGTTTATTTGGAGTTTCTCCTCACCTTTCAGTGAAGCTTGAATGTTCACACTGCACTTGGTCACTCCCTTCTAAAGAATAATGCATAGCAAGGGGGGGGGATGATTGCAGAGGTAAGCAGGTAGATACTGTCTTTACCAGGGTACCAAGGTGAACATCATTAGTGATGATGTATTGGTAACATGTATCCCTCATATTATGCAATATGTGTGCAACTTCTGCCTCTGTGATCTTCCTCCTAGAAAGCTATGTTCCCAATCAAATCCAGAGAAAAACCTCAGAGAAACTCAAGGAAAGGAAAATTCCATACCATACTTGGTCACTTCACCAAAAAACTGCCAAAGTTCCTTTGAAAAGGACAAAAGGATATGAAATTTTCTCAGCCAAAAAAATCCCTGAGATCCATGATAACTCAAAACAGTATACTGCAGTGTCCTAGACAAGAAACAGAAAACAAAAGGAAAATAATAAGTGAAATTACTATAGAGTTAACATATTAGCTGTGGTAAATATTGTGTACTGTAAAAAGGAAGATGTTGACAATCAGCAAAATGGGAAGGAATAACAGGGATCCAAGTTAACATGTGAAGTAAATGTAAAATATTCTAAAATTTAAAAGCTTTACAAAGGTTAAGAGCAGAGAATTATATAAACTCATTAAATATTTGACTTTTCCTTGGGATCTCCTTATAAAGATTAAAGCACAAATTAATGCAATACAGGAGAAGAAAACAGTACAAAGAATTAATGAGTCAAAGAGTTGTTTCTTTGAAAGATTAAATAAAATTAATAAACCTCTAGTCAATGTGATCAAATAGAGGAAATAAAAATTCAAATTCAAACATTAAGGGATAAAAAGGGTGAAATTATTACAGACCTGTGGAAATGCACAAGAGCATCAAAAACTACTTTCAAAATCTTTACTCTTACAGAATAGAAAGCACAGAAGAAATGGACAGACTCTTATATAGGTACAAATTACCAAAAATGAATTAAGATGATAGAAAAACTCTGAATAATCCAATATCAGCCAAGAAAATTGAAGTGTAATCAAATTTACTAAAAAAGAGAAGTGCAAGGGGCCAGGGAGATGGCTCAGTGGGAATAAGCACTACCCTGGCAAATGCAAGTGTCTGAGTTTAATTCCCAGTTCTGCCAAAATTAATTAATTAATTAATTAATTAAAAAAATAAAGGGAAGTGCAGGTTGTAAAATTCATAACTGAATTTTACAATTTAGAGAAGATCTAATCCCAATACTCCTGAAACTCCTCAATAAATTTAAAAAGGAAGCAGCTGAAAAGAGTATGTATTCTGGGAAAAAATATAGCCGACTGTTCCTCAGACAAAGGCCTTCTATCTAAAACACATAAAGAATTAAAAAAAAAAATCAGGCTCCCCAAATCCAAAAATCCAATCTAAAAATGGGTATCTGTGAGGAATATATACTTCTCAGAGGAAGAAACACAAATGCAAGTAAATATATGAAAAAATGTTCAAATAATTGGTCATTAGAGAAAATCCAAGTTAAAACAACACTAACATTCCATCTTACTCCAGAAAAAATGGGCAACATCAAGAAATCAGCCAATAAGAAATGCTGAAGAGGCTGTGGGGAAAAAGGAATGCTTTTGCACTGTAGGTAGAGTGCAGACTGCACAACCTTTTGGAAATCAATGTGGAGATTTCTTAAAAAGCTAGGATTTGAGATCTCATTCAAGCCAGCTATTTCTCTCCTGAATATTCTTCCAGAAGAACTAAAAACCGCATACCACAGCTATATACGTACACCCATGTTTATAGCAGCACAAATTTATTATAGGTAAATCCTAGAAACAACCCATATGCCCATCAACGGAAGAGTGGATAAGTAAGATGTGGTAGTTTTATAAAATGGAGTATTATTCAACTGTAAAAGAGGACAAATTTGAGTCTTTTGTCAGTAAATGGATGCAACTAGAGAACATACTGTTAAATGAAATAAATCATACCTGCATATGCAAGCATCTCATTTTCTCCCTAGTGTGAGAACCAGAAAGAAAAAATGGAATCTGAAGGGTACAGTAAACACTGGGAAAAGGGAATTTACCTATTCAAAAGGAAAGTTGCTGAGTTCAGGAAAATGACAGGAAAGGGTGTGTGGAAAAGAGATATATCCACGTATGTAAGGGGGATGCTTTTGACACTTGTATTGTGCATTTCTGCAGGTTTATGTAAAGAAATAGTTAATACTTTAATTTGTTTTGTTTCTTTTTTTCAGTTTTTGTGCATTTAATCTTAATTTTTTATACATTTCTTTTCTTTTTTTTCTTTCTTCTTCCAATTTTACATGCATGTATCTGGCAATATGAATAACTAGTTGAGAGGCAGCACGATGTAATATTACAACAAATACTGTGAAATTCATATTTCTTTATTAAGTGAAAATCTATATCACTTGAATTTTTCTATTTTAATTCTAATTTGTACTCTCTTTAAAAAATGAAAAATAAAAGAAAGCAAAACTCTCAAACTCATTCCTGGAGGCAAGTATTCTACTGATACCAAAACCAGAGAAAGACTCTACCAATAAAGAGAATTAAGCCAAACTCTCTTATAAACATAGATGCAAAAATCCTCAATAAAAATACTAACAACTAGTATGAAGCAAATCACCAGGGAAGTTATAAACCATGACCAGATAGGATTTATCCCAGGAATGAAGGGGCATTCCAACATACACAAAGCTATAATTTGAATACACTATATGAACAGAGACAAAAACAAAAACAACATGATAATCTCAAGAAAGGCTTTGACAAAAATCCAACACTCAACCATGATCAAAACCCTACAGAAAATTGGAATAGATGGCCTATACTTCAATCTGACAAAAGCCATCTAAGGCAAAGCCACAGTGAACAACATCGTAAATGGAGAAAAACTAAAGGTTTTTACACTCAAGTCAGACACAAGAAAAGGATGCCCCCAATCGTTGCTCCTATTCAGGATAGTTATGGAAACATTCACCAGAGCCATTAGACAAGAGAAATGCATGGAATAAGAATAGGCAGAGAAGAAGTTAAACTATCATTATTTGCAGCTGACATGACACTTTGTATGGGAGATCCAAAAACTCCAGCAAGAAGCTCCTCAAACTAATAAACAGATTCAGCAGCATAGTAGGATGCAAAGTCAATACCCAGAAATCAGTAGCATTCCTCTATACAGATAACAAGCTTGCTGAGAGAGAAATTAGAGAAATGCCCTTTACAATAGCCACCAGAAAAACACATAGAATTAATCTAACAAAGAAGTAAAAGGTCTGTATGATGAAAATTGCGATACTCTGAAAAAGGACATTGAAGAAGACCTCAGAAAATTGAAAGATATTCCTTCCCTCTGGATAGGAAGAAACAACATTGTAAAATGACCACACTCTCAAAATTGTCATACAGATTTAATGCAATCACGATCAACATACCATGAATATATCTCACAAATCTAGAGAAAACATTGCTCAAATGTATTTGAAATTAGAAAACACCTTGAATGACAAAGGCAATCCTGGCCAACAAGGCAAGTCAGGGAGCATTACTATCCTTAACTTGAAATTATACTGCAAAACTACAGTGATAAAATTAGCATGGTACTAGCAAAAGAAAAATAAAACAGACCTGAAGATCAGTGGTACAAATTAGAAGATGCAGATACAACTACAAACACACTCAGCCACCTTATCTTTGACAAAGGTACCAAATATGTTCACTAGAAGAAAGATGACAACCTTTAAAGAGGCTATCTTTAAAAAAAATAAAATAAAAAAATAAAGAGGCTATCTTTAACAAATAGTGCTGGAAATATTAGTTCCCTACATACAAAAAACTAAAGCCAGACCCAGTTCTATCATCATACACTAAACTAAAGTCAAACTGTATTAAAGATCTAAACACAAAAACTGAAATGCTAAGTCTACTGAAAGTGAAAATAGGTGGAAATTTTGAAGACATAGGGGTAGACACATAGTTCATGAACAAAAACCAAACTGCATGAGAAATACTTCAACAAATCAACAATCGGGACCTCAGATTATTGAGAAAATTTTTAATATCAAAAGAAATCACCAAAAGAATGAAAAGACAATCCACGGGTTGGGAAAAAATCTTAACCAACAATCACTCAGATAAAGGACTTCTATCTAGAATATATAAAGAATTAAAAAATAAATAAGCCCCCTAAATTAGAGACCCAATCCTCAAATGGCCACCTAAGATGAACACATATGTCTCATAAGAAGAAATATAAATGGCAAATAAATACACAAAAAATATTCCATAGTACTTGTCATTCAAAAAATGCAAATTAAAACAATATTGAGATACCATCTTTCCCCAGCGAGAATGGCTGTCATAAATAACAAATGGTGGAGAGGCTGTAGGAAAAAAGAATCTTTCTTCACTGTTGGTGGGAATGTAGACTGGTAGAAACACTGGATATCAGTGTGGAGACTCCTCAGGAAACTAGGATTGTAAGTCCCATTCCCCTCCTCAGTATTTTTCCAAAAGAACTCAAAACAACATACCACAGTGATATATGTGCATATGTTCATAGCAGCACAATCTTGGAAATGACCAAACTGCCAATCACTTGTGGATTGGATAAAAAGATGTGGTATTTTTATACAATGACATACCACTCAGCTATAAAGAAAATAACCTGGAGCCTTTATAGGTAACTGGATGCAACTAAAGGGTACAGTCATAAATGAAATAAATCAGACCCACATATTTATATATCATATTGTCTCCCTAGGGTATGATTCTGAAAGAATAAATAACATCTGTAAGGAATAATCATTATAGTACAATGGAAAGTAATTGAATATAAGGTATAATCAATGAATATGAATAACATTAGAAAAGAAAAAAAAACAGTAAAAATCATGCAAGTATGTATTCAGGATAGCTGAGATGATTGTAGCACTGATTTCCATCAGTTTTTTGAAAGAAGCAGTTAATGTTTAAACTTTTCACTTTGACTAATTGCATATGCTAATATCTGTGATCTGAGCAGCTACATCAAAGACAGAAAGCTGCAATACAGACCGCAGAGCTGAGTACCTCTCATCTTGTTCTTCTCCATGGGTACTGTTTCCAAGGGCTTATCATTTAGTACACTCTCTTTAAAAATAAAAAGGAAAAAGGACAAGAAAAAATTAAGGTTTATGGAAAGTAAGGGTTAAGGCATAATCATTTGACCAATTTTACATACCTTTATCTATCTATCTGAACAACAAAGTTGACAATAGAAACATGCAATGCAGCAATCACTGTCAACTTTTCATTCTTGTTTTGAAATTCTGTACCATATGTGTTGTCGTTTGTTACTCTGTTTTTGCCTTTGTTTCTGGAATTTGGTTTTACCCTTTAAAATAAAATTAAAAGTAAGAAAAATAAATACATATATGTATACAAATGAAAAGGTGAGTATATGATATTCTTAAATACCTTTTCATTCTCATTTGTATTAAGGTAAGGATAGTTAAATAAGAACATTAGCTCAGTTAGCTATAAAATGGATTATAGAGCTACCTCTTTTTGAAGATGTTAGGGTTTTGTGGTCGTGATAGATGGATCCTATTTAGTTAGTAAGTTAGCTAGCTAGCTAGTCAGTTACATAAACAGATTATAGATAGATAGATAGATAGATAGATAGATAGATAGATAGAATAGAGATAAATACTTAAAAGTAGTTAGGTCTCACAGAATGTTTCCCACTCATTCTTTGTCGTTTATTAAAATTTCTTAGCTAAGGTATCAAAATCATGTTGTCTATTAAATAGACAGAGCCAAGCAGGGTGGCACATACCTGTAATCTCAGTACGTGGGAAGCTGAGGCAGGAGGATGGTTACAAGGTCGAAACCAGCCTGGAGTACAAAATGAGATCAAGGCCAGCCAGAGCTACATAGTGAGGCCCCATCTCAAAAAGACAATAAATAAAGCAAAAATATGGTAATAAAAGTGAAGTAGGGACTTATTCTATATTCGATGTAGTCTACATAAGGTTGCAAAAACATACTTCACTAAACTTGGATCCAGATGAATTGCTTAATTTCTTTAAGCTTATAGTTTTTGTATGCAAGATAAGAATAGTAAAATCTACTCTTCGGTTTGGAGAAATAAAATAATGTCTGAAAAGCTCTAAACTAATATCTAGAGCAGAAAGCATCCTCAGATACATTAGGTTCTAAGTCACGCTATCTCCTCTGTTGAGCAGAACAATGCCGTAGGGTGAAAACTATCGCTGCTCTCAACGTTCAGTGAGGGAATCTTTCAGATGTCAGCTTTAAGATCGCACAGAAAGAAAACCGATGATCAAGTGATTTGAGGAGAGGACTCCAGCTGCAGTTCTGCACTGCGCTTCATCTACTCTCCCCATCGTTCCTTCTCTTTCCCTGTGATGCAGACCTGCTCTGGCTGCACGCTGATCAGTCGATGTTGCAACCTTACAGGGAGATTTCCAAGACCTCGCTAGAAGCCTCTCTGTGCTCCTCTGCATATTCTCACTGCACAAGAACCTGGCCCTTTTCTTGTGCCCTCCTAACTGAGATGGCTTTTTATCTCCATTTCCTCTTCTGTCATCACTTTGCCCCTCTCCCCAGAAGTCACCCTTGTGGCTTTCTTCATCATTTTCTTATTTCTGCTCCTATCCTAATCACTGCTCTTCTCATCAGGAATAATTTCTACCTACAATTATACTTACAAAGAAAGTCTTGTGCTAATAAATGATTCTTGAATACTTCCACTTGCAATCGACAGAAGAGCTACTCATTTCTAAATTCTTAACACAAAGTGCTCTAAATCTTGAAATATTAATTGGAAAAACTGGCTGGCCACACTCTCACCAAAGCAATGGTCTTATAGATATGTTTTTGCATGAAATATAGAGTAATAAGAGGTTACACTGAAAGCATATACTGCCTCAGTTTGGAAAATAATAGAAGAGACAGCTTGGAGTATAGTTAGAATATAAGGACACTGTGCTACTTGCCTTCAGAATCAAAAGTGCTTGATGAGAGAAAATCAAAACAAATGAAAATCCTGTGACAAACAGTCAGGTCTCCAGCCCAAGAAAACTACCTGAATGCAACTGAGTTTCTGCAAGTAAATCTCAAATGAAGAAGAAAGCAGAATGGCAGTACTGGCACAGGCATAAAAACCAGGCTTTGAAACTCCAAATGGGACTGAAAGCTCAAATTCTTTTTCTCTGAAACGGTCGCATGCATCAGAAATACATGAACAAAAGAACTAAGGATGACGGAGAGGCAGTGTAGTCTGAGGAGGTTTTCTTTAATCTATAATTTCTAGGTTCCTTCCAGGAATCAGGTAGCATGTATACACATTATGCTACTTCCTTCTTTCAGTATTGTGAGGCGTCACTCCTTGCACAGAGTGTACAAAGGAAGATAGCAAGGTTTACACCACTAACTATCTGGATGGGATCATTGCTCATTGGAAGAATGATGATCACAATGACTTGTAATTCCATACCTAATAGCAAAGCTAAAATTAAAGTGAAAAACAAGAGGATCAGAGACGTAGCTCAGTGGCACAGTACCCACTTGGCAAGCACGAGGTCATGAGTTCGATTCCTGGTACCAAAAATGAACAAATAAATTAATTAATCAAAATGAAAGACAATATGATATTGTTGGGAAAGTGGGAAAACTAGATATTTTAAGCCATCCAGGTCATATATTTACCTAAGACCTCTCAGTTGCCTTCTAATATTTACCCAAAGGATGTAACCACGTGTTCACAAAACACTGTCAAATAATGTTTAGGGAAGATTTCAATTGTGCGCTAACTTGTAAATTCATGAAATATCATGCAGTTTTAAAAACATAAAGAAAGTGACATATTGAATAAAAAGGTAAACCTCAGGGAACATTATTTTTGCAGAAAGATGATGCACACTGTACAAGCACACTTGTGTGATCTAGAAGAAACTAAAGTGACAGGAGTCAGAGCAGCAGCAGCACTAGCATGGGTTTGCCTGCAGCGTGGCGAGTACAAGGGGAACTCTCTAGGGTGGTGGAGGTGTCCCACATCTTAACTGCAGAGAGGCCATATGTATATGCATCTCTCAAGGCTCACTGAATTGTGTAATTCCTTTCTGCCACTCTCACTGATTGAAGTTTTCATCAGTTAACATGTGCTAGTTCAGTGGAATCAACTGGCTCAGCATCTGCCATGTCATAGTCAAAGATTTTGGGGCACTGCTGTTGCCACTCAATTCTTGGTGCAGAAGTGGACAAGCAAATGTTAAGGATGTGAAAGTAATTCCTCCAGGGCACAAAGAATATAATGGAAAAGGCAAATCAACCACTGTCCCAAAAGTTTTGCTTCCATCAAGTAGTATTTCAAAGACTCTCATATACAGACAAAGATTTGCTCCTTCCATTTTTAGTTTTTTAAAGAGAGTACAAATTAGAATCAAAACAAAAAGGTTACAAGTGATACAGATTTTCACTTAACAAGGTAATATGAACTTCCCAGTATTGGTTGTAATATGTAGTGTTGTCTTCCAACCAGTCACTCGGATTACCAGATATATGCATGTGAAATGTGAAGAATAAAGACAAAATGAAAGAAATGTATAAGGAATTAAGAAGAGAAAAAAACACAAACAATTGAAAAAATGACACAAAACAAATTAAGTATTATATGATCCTTTCCATAGACCAGCAGACATGCAGAGAAGCTGTCCAAGCCATCCTGCACATGTATATTTCCCCCACTCCCTCTCCTGTCCTTCTCTTCAATTCAGTAACTCCTTCCTTTCAAATAAGTTCATTCTCCTTTCCCAGAGTCTGTTGGACCCTTCAGATTCCGTTTTTCTCATACTAAGGAGACAACATGATGTTTGCACTTGCAGGCTCAGACAAAGATTGATCTCAATATACAGTGATCCCAGGGCTGGTGAGATGGCTTAGTGGTCTAAAGCACCTACTTGGAACAAGCTTGGCAAAGCACA
>NDGM011180808.1:0-12424 GCA_002564305.1 Octomys mimax | reverse complement strand
AAAAAAAAAAAAAGCATTTTAAGAAAATTCACTAAGACTACATTAATTCAACAAAGTGATTATTAGAGTTCACTAACATTGTAGTTGAAGGTCCATTTGCCCCATTTGCTTTGAGAGTACTCTCACAGGAGTCATATAATTTTTCTGTCATAGTACTTATTTCTGAAAATGAAGTTGATATAAAATGATTATCTTTTAAAATACAATTCCTTGTCCCTAAACTCAAATAAAATATTCTTTGGGAATGGTTTGAAAATTGTAGAGGCTTATAAATGCAAAGTGTTGATATTTTATGACAGTTGCAACAATGATTGCAATTATGCAGCACACACCAGAAGCAGAAACTTTTACAAGTGGTTTGCATGTATTAACTCATTTAATTCTGAACAACTCCAAGAAGCATGTAGTATTATTTTTCCTATTGGAAATAATGAGGCAATTTATCTCAGAAAGATCAAGCAACTTTCACAAGGACATAAAGTTAATAGGGGCTAAAGCTTAGATTAAACTTCCAGCAGCCTGGTTTAAAGTCCAAATTATTAAAGAGTATTGTAGTAGTAGGTAGAATGGCTGTACATTCTTGTGAAAGCTAAAATAAAACATGGAATATATCCAATTGTGGTGTTGTATGACTGGAATCTCAGATTCTAGGAATCTGAATGAAGAGGATCTGAAGATGGAAATTGCCCATCCCCAGCACAGACAATGCAATGATTTAGAGAGTCAGTCAGTTCCCAGTACCGCAAAAATGCAATTATTTGTCACTATATTTCTATATTCAGGTTTAATTCATAGGCCAAATGCCCCCTGAAACAGAAAAACAGTATAATGAAACAAAATTTAAATTGGTTGATAAGAACAGTTTGTATAATTTGAGGGAAAATAAAGTAAATGTTCTTCCAAAGTGACTAAACAATTCAAAATCTTTGGATATATGAGATATAAATCTGTTGTTTGGTGAGTTAGAGGTGAGATTCTAACCTGAACAAGGAATGTGTTTATTTGCATAGCCATATAGAGATATAAAACTAACTTTACAGTGATGGAAGATATTGGGAAAAATATCAATAGGAAGAAAGCCCAAAACTACTGCCAATTAGTTTCAACTTCTTTCCTTAGTCAAATTATAGGAAGTGTTCAAGTGAATTGATTCAAGTTTTTTCCATTTGTCTCCAAATATGCAAGAAAAGGAAGGATAAAGAGCAGTATTCTAACACCAAAAAGTAAATGTAAACTATCAAAATCAACCTGAACAATCTATACATTCTACTAAAATCTATTCCTTATGTATTTCAGATTACTTACTATTCACCTTTTTTTGTTTTGCATAGTGGCATATGTTTCTACCATCTGGATAGTGTAACATCTGTAGATTATGTTTTATAATGCTCAGTGTCTTCACTGGATTGCAGAGCAGTGTAGATCTAAAGGTTTAAAACTCCAACACTACCCAGAATATTATGCTGTAGTCATTATTTTGATAATATTGAGTCACAGAATTTGTCAACTTGACACATAATGCCATGTCATAAAGAATTAACTTAGAAATTATTTTAGCTATTTCATTTATCATTGCCAGCATCAGTTTTCATGTAGTAATCAGGAATATGAAGACAAAGTAATTGCATGCTAGAAAAAATATGGTTTTAACTCAGACTCCTCTGAACTTTTGTCTCTTTTTGAATGACAATGAATGAACCTGCCCATGTAATTGCTAGAGTCAGTTATCTGAGAATTCCATATCATTATTTATTTCAAACTCAGAATCTCCACATAACACGTTTACATCCTTGGAAGACATTAATTTTAACCTTTAATAATTTAACATTCCTAAATATTAACATACAGATTATTTATGCAATTATTTAGTGTTCTAATATGCAATTTTGTCAATTCTTGTAATCTCCTTGGTGCAACCAGTTCCAAAATGTTTCATCAGGAAATACTTCATCATGGAACTAAGTTTTATAACACAAAATTCATTGAAACTTTTAAGATGTTTATGACATGTTAACCTAGAAGACAATTTGTTTTACATCAGTTTGAATGACTGCCACAGAAAATAAATTATGCTTTTATAATTTTAATAAAATCATAACACAATATAAAGTGGAAAAATATCTTAACTAGAAGTTAAACTTCTGTGGCAAAAATATATAATCTAAATATAAATTATCTACTCATTCACCCATTATACATTTTTTGAGAGCCTATTATCAGAAGAACACAAGCGTTAACCAAGACAGATAAAACTCATGGTTATATGGTGTGTTAATTATTTTTCTCTTATTGGTGAGACATATAGATAGCACAGTGTAAATGGAGAAAATGTTTATTTAGCTGACAGTTTGTAGATGTTTCAATCCATAATATGCTGGCTCCAAGGCACTATGGAACATGGCCGAGGGTCAAATTTTCATGATGGAGGAATATAGCTAAAACAAGTTGGGGGAGACTCTACCTGTTCCTTATATTCAGGCTCCTGAGGGCATGTGTAGTACTCATACTCTTAGTCCTAGTCCAAGCTATGCCAAACCAATTAGAGGACTAAATTACTAATCACATACTCTTACACTCAGTACAAAACACTCTAGATTCAGCCACTTCTAAAAAGGGTCATGACCACTTGAGGCTCTAGGGAGACGTTTAGAGACAAACTACAACATTTGTCTTTGGCCTCTAAAGACTCATGCACATCCTTTAAACAAAAGGCATTTCACCCATCTCCAAGAGTTTCTAACATTTGAACAGTTTCAGTATTGTTGAAAAGCCCAAATCCAAAGAATTAATGCAAACTCTTAGCTGTGAGCCCCTATACAAATGAAAAGAAAGTTAAACACTTTGAACATTTACTAGCACAAGATAGACTTTTCTGTTTCAAAAGTTGCAAACAAGGCCTGCTATGCAAGCCCCGACCCCAGAGTGTGCTGAGAGGGAAACTGAGATGGCATGGTAGTGCGTGCCTGTAATTCCAGGTCTTGGGAGGCTGCAAACAGGCAGATTACTAGGAATTCAATCTAGTGGTGAGACCCTGAATACCCTGTAGACACTTCCATAAAATAAAAAAGTGTTACAAATAAGGGATACAAAACAGTGGGACCAAAGAAACGCCAAAAGCCAGAAGGGCTGACATAGAGCTCTATATTTCCATGTGCAGCATCTGAGGCAATCTGTGACTTGATATAATTTCCAAAGGGCTTATATGACTCTCTGTGGCATTTTTGGTTGTTATAGCTCCTATGATTCCTCTCTTAGACCTGCTCTACTCTGTCCTTCAAGATTTCCTCAGATGATTCAATTTTCTGGCTTCTTCAAATTCTGGGATCTCCACTGCAAATTGCAATTCACACTCGTATTTTCACACTCTGCTCTCTCAGGGACGTACTGTCTTGCCTCCTAGTCTTCTTCTGAAATATAGGTAGAAGCATTTATGATCCCATATATCTTCCATTCTTCATTCATCTAAGCCCAGCAGCATGTGGATGATGACAGGATCTGCTACTACCTGGCCCAATAGCCAGGCTTCCTTCTCTCTTGTCTATAAGGGTCAAATGCCTGGATCGCTGAGCATTCTGAACCCAACTCCAAGAACTAAATTCTCATGACAGCCCCAATTCTGGAACATAGTACTCTGCATCTTTCTTTTCAAAGCAGTCTTTTACTTTTGCAACTTTGAGGCTGCAAAAGTTGAAGTTTTGTTGCTTTGTGTGATATGCTCAGGCTATTTCTTCCATTCTATTCATTATCAGCAGTTAAGATCACCTTTATTCTATGTTTGCAGTCCACATTTTTAGTGGAGGTTCCTTTATGTCTAAACTTGCAATGTTTTAAATCATTCTGCTGGGTCACTTGATCTTGATTCTCAACATAAATTGGGCTAAAAGTCCCCAACAATAGCCATGCAAATTCCTCAACATTTGACTGTCTTGAAATTTCTTCTCCCAGTTAGGGAGATATCTCAGCACCATAAGCACCTGCCTGAAAGCTCAAGGCCCTGAGTTTGATTCCTGCTTGAAAAAGAAAAGAAAAGAAGGATAGAAGGAAGGAAGGTGGGAAGGGAAGTGGAGGGAAGGGGAGGGGAGGAGAGGAGAGGGGAGGAGAGAAGAGAGGAGAGGAGAAAAAGAGAGAAGAGAAGAGAAGAGAAGAGAAGAGAAGAGAAGAGAAGAGAAGAGAAAAATGTCTTCTGCCAGCCTACTTAGGCTGACACCATTAATCTCAGATTCAGGAAAAGTCTTTTAACAGGAGCAAAATGAAGACAAGCTTTGTCTCAAGACTAACACACATCATCTGGAATTCAGAGTTCAATGTAGTCCTTCTTCCCCACAGAAGACCCCTGAGCCTGTCTTTTCTGGCAGAATTTCTATCAGCCTTTTTGTCTTCTGAGCACTGACCAGAATCTCACATACAGTATAGTGTACGGCTTTTCTGTATTACTTTTTCTTTCTGATAAGCCAGTTTCAGAGACCCTTAGTCCACATGACCAGGCAATGTCACAGCCACAACACCACTTCTCTGTTGTTAATTTCTGTCTTGGTTATATTTCTTTTATTGCTAAGACAAAATACATAATGCCCATATGTAAAAGGGGAACTGTTTATTTAGCTCAGTTTGTAGATGTTTTAGTCCATAATCTTTTGGCTCCAAGGCAGAGTGGCACATGGTAGAAAGACAGCTGTTCATGGTGGTGAAATGCAGCAAAAGTAACTCCAGTTCCCTACATTCTATGCAGTCTGTCTGTTACAAGGTAAGTATAGCACTCACACACTTAATCCCAGCCAAAACTATGCCAAACAAATTAGCAGTTTACAAACCCTTAATCCCCACATCAATCACTCTGGATTCAGCCTCTCTGAAGAAGCCTAATGAATGCAAGGCACTTTGGGGGGACATAAAGATAGAAACTAAAATATGTGAGGATTAAATTTTAGGAAACAGAGATAACTAGAAAATATTCATTTTATTCCCAATATATCTTAATACGTCTAACCAGAACTTTCACAAACAAGTTAAATTATATGGTGAGGGAATAGAAAGACACATCTACAATGTGAGAGATTCTATGCAACAAATGGTTTGTCTTTTCTAAAATTCAATTTCATGATGTAAATAAATTAACATTGTCTTATGAAAAATATTTAAGAGATCCAATTAAATGTAATGCCCTGGTTTTATTGCATTTTGTTTTGTCTGTCCATTCCATCTTCTGCACTGTCAACACAATTTAGTAACTATTCAACAACTTGTGAGACAAACAAGCAAACAAAACCATGGTTTTGTCCCTCTCAAACGCTTATTGAGTAAATTCAATTTCCTCAGATTGGCAGATAGAACCTGGAATGCATCTGGAAAATATCATCTTACCTTCATCTTCTTCTTCCAATTCTTTTTCCTTTTTCTAACTATTACTTGGACTTCTATGCTACAGCCAAAGAAATACCTTACTATTCCCCAAATACTCTTAGACATTTGCCAACTGTTACATTTCCCACAAGCATACTATTTCTGGCTAGAAATCTTCTCCTTGAATCCCTGACTTCAAATTCTTCTTGTAGGAAATAATTGTTTTTGTACTGTATTTCTCTGGCAAGTTATTCATTCAACCAAAATTCTGAATGTTTGTTATGAGAGCATTATTTTTTTTTCAGAGCTAGCGATTGAACTCAGGCCCTTGTGCTTCCCAGGCAAACACTTATTCCACTGAGCCATCTCTTCAGCCCTGAGGGCACTATTTTAAGAAATGCTGGGATCAGCAAGATAGCTCAAGCTGCCAGCAAGATAGCTCAGCAGTCTAAAGTGCCTGCTTATGAAAGCTTAGGCATTCACAGGGGACTGCGTTTCAATCTCAGGCACCACAGGCCATGTCATCCCCATGCACAGAGCAGACTGTGCTGGCAAAAGAAAAAAATACTGATAACACAAAAGTGACCAGTACAATAGTGATTCATTATCTCACAGATTTTCCAGGTGCTCATATTGAATGCATAAATAACTACATAACTTAAAATATGATAGTCATAAAGAGACTATATAGTTTAATAAAAGCTCATAAGCAATACCTAGTTTGCATGATCTTTGTGCCAGTAATAATGATTTGTTCATCTAGTGTCTCCAGTGATATTAAACATATAAGCATTCCATATAAATATTTATATATTAGAATTAAATTATATAATCAAGCACAATAATTACCTCATCACAATTCCAATTATATTAATACACTCAATTCAGTAAAAAAAGTTAAGTGCAATAAATTTTTTATTCAGAAATAGTAGCTGAACACTTTTCATTGAGTTGATACAGCTCAATAGATATTATATCACTGGAACATGATGCAGAGTTGGGACTCCTATGCTCCTAGAAATACACAAGTGGTAAAAATTTTGGCTACAACTAAGTTAGGAGACAATAACAATGTCTCTCTCCAAAGAACTGAAAACATGAATAAAATTTTAAAAAGAATATTTATGTGAAATAAATGAGACCCCCCCCATGTGTAAACATTATATTGTCTCACTAATGTAAGAACATGAAAGTGTAATTAAAATCTGAAAGGTACAATAGATATTGTGGAAAGGAAAGAAAGTGTCCAAAGGGAAGGAACAACTAGGAGAGGGAAAAGGAGAAAATAAAAAGGAAGAAAGGACAAAAGAAATAGATAGATAGATAGATAGATAGATAGATAGATAGATAGATATAGCATAGCTTTGATAATTTTACTGTTGATTTTTGCTGATCTATTTAAGGAATCAATTAATGTTTAATATTTTCTCTCTCTCCATCTTAACTTTCTAAACTTTTTTGATCAATTTTGCCTAACTATATCTGTTAATCTGTCCAACTAATGTGAAGACAAAAACATGCAACATAACAACCATTGTTAAATTCTCATTATTTTGTTTGGTGAAATTCTGTCATTTCTAATGATTTTTTAAAAAATATTTTAATTGATTTTTATTAGTTGATCAAAAATACACCTGCATTTGAGAAATATTTTTTCTTGAAAATCACTGGCTTTGGTATGAGAACTTGGATAACTGGCATAGTGCTGCTCATACACTCATTTCATTCATAAATTCCACAAGAACTTGGGTACTGAAAACTAAAAAAAATGGATAAGAGAAATTAACAAATATTAAAATAAATGGAGACACATTTCTTTCTCATGAAAGAATCTAAAACTTCTGTCATTACAGCATTTCTTATGATGGTAAAACTGAATGGGGTGGGGCCGGGGAGATGGCTCAGTGGAATAAGTGCTTCCCTGGCAAGCGCAAGGGCCTGAGTTCAATCACCAGTTCCACCAAAAAAAAAAAGTGAGTGGGGCCAGACCACCAGTATAGTTTAGATAATTGTACTGAAGATTTCTGCCAGTTTTTTGAAAGTACCAGTTAATGCTTAATTTATTTTTCTTTTTATTCTTACTATTTTCTTCCTTTGTGGAAAGGAAGTTTCTTCTTTTTTTTAGTTTCTTTGTTTTTGTTTTCTGTTTTCTCCTTAAACCAATCTTGCATGTTTATATCTGTTAACCTGAAGAACTAAAGATAACATCATGCAATACAGCAATGATAGTTGAATTCCTATTACTTTGTTTAGTGAAATTTTGTATCACTTCTAATGTTATTTTTTTTCTATTACCATTTTGTATTCTTTAAAAAAGAAAAAAGTTTGTAGAAAAAAAGATGACATTTCTTCAAATATTATCAGTGAAATACATATGTGATTTCTCCTCAAAACTTAAATAGAAGAAGAGAAGGACATGACTGGTTAAACAACAGTGTAAGACACCTTTGTCTAAAGGCTGTAAAGAAGAACTCTGGGAATAAGAAAAAAATCAATGATTTAAGTATACAAAAGAAGAGAAAGTGGAGCCCAAACGAGCCACTGAATAGAGTTTTTGCATTGGAAATGAACTCAAGACATGAAAAGGCAGTGTCTATGTAGAGGACTTGGAAGAAAGTTAAGTTTGAAAAGGGTGAGATCAGAAAGTGGATGAACATGGACATCTAATAAAGGAGTCTAGATTGCTTAGTTCAGTCATTTAATGAGTCCTTGATTGAGTGTTATTTCACATATGTGCTAGATATTAGGCTGTCTTATAGATCTCATTTTCTTTTATCAGTCTGGTTATCACATATGAAATGTGGCAAGTAAAATTGATTAAATTCAATATTAGATATCCTGAATAATTTTCACTTGTTCCCAGTGTCTTACACCACAGTAGTAATATTTATCAAATACTTTGGAAAACATATGCATGATAATATATGTAAAATTGTATTGCCCAGGATTATTTACAGTGGTGATTACCTTGAAACACCTAGAATGTCCATAATATAGAAGTCTCATTTCTTCAATGTTATTAGGATATCTAGACGATTTATCAAATCTCATCTACCTCTAACAGGACAAGATGATCACAGAAATATTAGGCTTGAGGTTAATATTTTAAGCAACACAAAAGTTAAACAAAATAAATTATTTGGTAAATATTTAAAAATTAAGTCAGAACACATTGCATACTAAAAATAGCCCATGTATACAAAGTGATAAAATAGTTATGAATTACAAGTCATTATGTACCAAACTTGGAAGTATTATATCTTAAGATATAAGAAGTTATTTGAATACAAGTTATATACTTACCATAATAGAATAAAAATTGAATTAAAATATGCTGGCATTAAGAGCTTGAGTTTTAAGTAGTACAATCTTATAATTTAGGAGTATCAGGAAGTTTCAGAGTTCTTCATGGAGAAAAGGATCCATGTGTGGTGGAAAATATTGAAACATTGCTTGATTTGATCATATGTGGGAAGGGCCCGACAAATAGCTCAAATGATTAAAGCACTTGCAAGAAGGAGCAGGGGCCAGAGTTTCAATCCCTGGTTCTGCCGTGCCAGCCCCGCCCCTGGGGCACACTGAGACAGCAGTTGAGACTGGGCGTGTTTGTGCATGCCTGTAATCCCAGCTCGTGGGAGGCTATAAACAGGCAGATCACTACAAGTCTGATGCAGTAGTGAGACCCTGAACACTCTGTTGACCCTTCCCTAAAATGCTAAATAAATAAATAAAGTATGGGAGTTTTATTTTAGAAGTAATGAGACATTATACAGGTGGATAATGTCAGAAAGGATGAGTGTCTATTTGACTTTAGAACAATCAGAACCAAAAATATTAATGTCAAGGATTTTACAACACTCAGGAAATTTCTACATTTATATAAAGTACAGTAGGAAAAAATATCTATTTGTATATTCCACCCTTCTTCTAAAAAAGAACACATAACACAAACATGAGGAAACTTTGTGAGTGGCCTGATAGCCTATAGGAATTGTTTCCTCGCATTTGACCTTGATAAATAAATGGTATTGTGAATAGTGAAGAATACTGAATCATTATTTTATGTGACATTATTTGTTTCATTTTGGAGTAGAGGAACAAAAGGAAACAGAAAAGAAAAAAAGGGCCAGCCTGATATCTTAGCAGACTAAAATGCCTGCTTAGGCAGATACAGTAGCTGGGGCTCCAACCCTGGTGTGCCTGAGCCCTGGCCCCGGGGCCCCGGGGCACACTGAGACCATGACTGACACTGAATGTGGTGGTGCACAACTGTAATCCCAGCACTTGGGAGGCTGGATACAGGAGAATCACTATGAGTGGTATTGGTATATTGAGACCCTGTACTAAATACATGAAAAAAAAGAAAAGAAAAAAATTCAGCAGAATAAAGAGGTAACCCATGTAATGGTAAATATAGTTTTAAGAACAAATCATTCTTGTAAATCTCATAAGGCATTAATATCCAACATGGATAAGGAACTGAAGTCAATAAGTGGAAAATAATATAATTAAAAATGAGCGGCAGAGTATAGAGCTCAGCAGTACAGTGCCTGCCTGCCAAGTACAAGGTCTGAGTTCAATTATTGATGCCAAAATAGTAATAATAACAATAATAAATTAAAAATGATCAACGGATGTACATAATTGTTTTTCAAAAGAAGACATGGATATTCAACTGACATGTAAAACTTGATCCATTACTGATGATTAAGGCAATGCAACTTAAAACCAATATAACATAGTACTTTATGTAATAAAATGTGTGTAACGGTGGAAACATTGTGTCAACTTGTGAAGCTTAGAAGCTTAACTAAGTGATTCAGCAAGGACTCCAATATCCTCACTTTGTAATCATCCTGAGCCTGTGTGAGAGCAGCGCATGGAGATGGTGTGGGCAGGTAGGCTGTATACAATACAAGGAAGGGAAGGGCCAGGGATATTGCTCACTGGCATAAGTGCCTACCTGGTAAGCACAAGGTGAAAACTTTGATCCCTGATACCACAAAAAATATTTTTAAAAACCATAAACAATTCAAGAAAGGAAGATAGACTTGCTCTTCCTCTCCTTTAAGTTATTATTGCTTCACTGTATTCTGCCACCTTGAAATGTTGCCCATGTACCATACCACCCTGTCTTGGAGCCAAATGATTATGGAGTGAAAATACCACAAACTCTGAGCAAAAAATCCCTTTCCTTCCTTAATTTTGGGTGTTGAGTATTTTGTCTCAGTATCAGGAGAAAAGTAACCAAGACAATACATATAATGAAAAGGATAAAGCATGACACCTGGAGAAAATATAGACTAAAAATAATTATTGTACATTGCCAACAGAAGTACAAATTAGTCTCACCATTATGAAAAACAGTATGGGTTTTCCTTAAAAATACAAATAGAACTACCTTATGATTCAGTAATTCCACTCCCATATATATTTTTTGAAGGCTAATAATATTACATATGCAGAATAAATATCTGCACTATAGCATTATTCATAATGGCCAACATATGGAATTGATCTAAGTCTCTGTAAAGTGTGTGAAATACAAGTATATATGTATAAATATATATATGTATAAATGCATATAAATACATGTATATATTTATACATAAATATTCACTTATTTATATATAAATATATACACATATTTATATATGTATATATAAACATAAATATAAATATATATATATATTATATATAGTCTGGTTACTATAGTTAACAAATATTGTTATGCTTGAAAGTGATGGGAAAGTGGATTTGAATTTTTCCCATAAAAATCAGAGAATATATATGGTAAAAGGCTTGATGTAGCCATTCCATAACTCCACGCAGTTAAAAGTATAGTAGCAGAAATATAACTCAAAGAGATTTTCTTCAAAAATCAAAAGATAGGGCCAGTCAAATAGCTCAGTGCATTAATGCGCCTGCTTAGGCAGATGCAGGGGCCCGGAGTTTGATCTCCGGGACTGCTGTGCCCCCTCCTGCCCCCAGGGCACGCTGAGATGGTGATTGAGACTGGGCATGGTGGAGCGCACCTGTAATCCCAGCACTTGGGAGGCTGTAACTACGAGTCTGATCTATGCGATGAGAAACTGTACATCCTGTATACCATGTCCTAAATACAAAAAAAGGGAAAGAAAAGTCAAAGATAAAACTACATATTGTATTATTTGTATGTATTCTTATCATAGCAATGAATAAGAAATGAAATATTTTATCTTTGAAAATCAAAGAGATATAGTGACAGCCAATGTTTTGTTACTACTCCTTTTTGATCATAAGTTATTAGCAGCTTAAAATTACTGTCTTTTTAAGAGAGAACAAAAATGAAGGCAATGTTTTTCTCTGCTTACTAATTCTAATTACTATTCCTGTGGCTGGGCTATACATATGTGTATTCCTTCAATGCCACAAAACACAAGAACATTTATATTTCTTGTTTTGATTTTCTTTCCTGTTTTTCACTAGTGTTATCTGCCTTTTTCACTCAGATGTTTGTAAGGAGAAATGAAAGATAAATGTTGAAAATTCATCTGATCTAATTGTCCTGAAATTTTATTATCTTACAACATAGTCTTATTCTTTTCCAAATATATCTACAGATAAATACCTGTAGATATTAAAGTGATTAAATAAAGTAAAGAGTCTCATATAGATACACATGTAGGAAGAATTCATTTTGACACATACGCAAAGACAATTCAGTGAAGAAAGAATAGCCTTTTGAACAAGTGACACTGCATATATATGTATGTATATATATACATAGATATGTGTATATATATATATATATATATATATATATGTGGAAAAAAGTCAATACAAATCTTCTACCATATGAAAACATGTGTTCAACCTAAATGTGAAACCTAGAACTACAAAATTTCTAGGAAAAAAAACATAGGAGAAGTTTTGTAATTTGGGGTAAGGCAATGATTTAGAAATAACACAAAATGCATCATCGTTAGAAGAAAAAAAGATGATTTCAATTTCATCACAATTAGAGCCTTGTATTCTCTGAAACAGTAAAAAATAACAATGTTAAGAGAACATGAATAATTCCATAGGTTGGGAGAATTTATAT
>NDGM011180807.1:0-11201 GCA_002564305.1 Octomys mimax | reverse complement strand
TGGTTTGAAACTGTCTCATTGCTATTTGTTTCTCAATAAAATTATGGGAAAAAAAGAAATAAATGACAGGATTTAGTGACGTCATTATGGGAATGAGAAAGAAGTAGTTTTATGTTGGGAGTGAAATATTCCATTTTGTCATGTGGATATGTTATTTAGTATAAGGACAGAAATACTTCCATTGTGTTAATATGGGTGAAGGACAGTGGGCTGAGTGGGCGGGTCACAGAAGGACACATACGACATGCATCCGTTTGTATGAGAGAGCTGAAACAGCCCAACTCACAATAGCCAGGTGAATGGTGGTTTGGGGCTATGCCTCCAATTTTATATGTGTGTTTTTGTTTTTGTTTTTGCGGAACCAGGGATTGAACTCAGGCCCTTGCCAGGCAAGTGCTTATTCTACTGAGCCATCTCCCCAGCCCCTGTGTGTTTGAAACTATTTGGTGATAACCACAGTTTGTAATTGGGTCGGATGGGACACAAAAGAGAGATCTGGGCTGGGTATGTAAATTTGTGGTCATTTGCATATATGCTAATTAGAGGGAGGACTACATAGGATTGCCTGAGAAACAAGTACATCATGAAAGGGAAAGAGATCCAAGAACTGTCTCAGAGAGGAAGGAAAACACCACTGACTATAACAGAAAATGAACTTATAAAGGAGGTAGAAAGGCAGAGACTGGAGACTGGAGGAGGATGAGAATCTGGAGAGATGATGGAAGCCAAGAGCAGAAAATATCCATGAAGAAAGAAAGCAGGGAGAGAAATAGAGAAAAATGGCTGTTGGTGCCATCAGCTACAGGTCATCATCCATCAGAAGCTTAGCAAGAACTGTCTCTGCGGATTCCTGGGAGCAGATGCCAGATGCCAATGGAATGAGAAGCTGGAGAAAAATAGGAACTTTCTTAAAGAAGTCTGCAAGTAAGATGGGGAATAAACTGGGGAAATAGTAGGTAATGGGAAGCATTGCCTGTAGGGGTGTGCGCCTACGTGCGTGTGTGCGTGTGTGCTTTCCTTGGGGCTGCTTCTGCGCCTTCAGATTTGTTTTCATTGTTTCATGATAGACGAGCCATAAGCAGGAAAAGCCAGTGTGAACAATCCAGATAAAAGACAGGATCAGAAAACAGGTGAGACAGTCAGGTGAGGGAGCTGAAAAATGAGCTGGGTGAGTAAACGGACAGGAAGAAAAGAATGAGCTCCTCTGAAATAAGAGGGCTTCGGGGAGGCTGGCTGTGGTGGAAGGTGGAATGATACATGTTGGACGACCCTGTCAGATGGCTGATTACTTTTCTTAATAGGTCAGGTTATCTCCAAGTGGCCAGAGTAAGGGAATTTTCAAAGTGAAACCTGATTCAGATTGATGACACTAGCCTGGTGTGGTGGCACAGGCCTGTAATCCCAGCACTTTGCAGCCTAACGCAGGAAGATCATTGTGAGTTTGAGGCCAGCGAGGGCTATCCAGTGAGCTCAAGGCCAGCCCGAATTGCATAGTGAGACCCTATCTCAAAAAGGAGAAAAAAAAAAAAAAGCAGACTGATGATTCTCAATCTGCAGTAGGACCCCTTTTTCTGCTAGGATATGTTGATACCTGAAACTATACATTATACTGACCTTTCTATCTACTATGTCTTTTCTACAATACATACATAAATTTAATTTATAAATTAGACACTGTAAGGAACTAATAGCAACTAAAGTAAAATGGAACTGTAACAATATACTGTGATAAGAATTATGTGGCATAAACTAAGGGTTTAGTTTAAAGTGCCAGTATCACTATGTTGTGCTTTGAGGCTGTTGAGTAAAATAAGAGTTATTTGAAAAGTTACTGCCACATGAACACAGTGGGTCTGACAACCAAGAAGGTGGCCTAGGGATGAGTGGGTGAGTAGCCTATAGAGGGTGGATACTGTGGGCAAACAATGATTCAAATCCTGGGCTGGACAGAGTAGGACAGAGAAAGATTCCATCACTCTACAGGACTGAAAACAATGTGCAGCTTAAAACTGATGAAGCCAAGTGTGGTTGTCCACACCTTTTATCCTAGCACTCTGGGAGGCCAAGTGATGAGGATAGTGACTACAAGCCCAGCCTGTATGACTTAGCAAGACCCTGTCTCAAAATGAAAATTAAATGGGGCTGGGGATTAGCCTAATGTGAAGGCTTTAGGTTCAGTCTCCAGAACTGCAAAACTAAAGCTATCATCTATTTCTGTAACTTTCCACTTAATATTTTTGGATCCCAATTGATGGGTAACTGAAACTGTGAACACAAAACCACAGATCAGGGGTAATTGCTACATGTGGGCCTGCTGGCTCTTCATTGGCTTGGGCTACCCAGGCATAGGTCTGCCTAGAGTGGATAATTGAATCCATCATGAGCTGGAGTTTTGCCAGATAAATGAAAAGAAGTCCAGGCAGAAGAGGTTGGGGCATTTGCATCACTCCTCTAAGGTTGCTGGTATAAATTACCATAAATGCAATGGCTTAAAACAACAGACATTTATTTCCTTCCAGCTCTGGTGGCCTGAAGTCTAAAGTCAGGGTGTCAGCTGGGTTGCTTGCCCCAAAAAACTCTTACGGAGAGTGTGCCTCATCTGTTCTCCTGCCTGCTGGTGGCTGCTGTTGATCCTTAGAGTCACATAAATGCAGTCACTGCCATGTCCTTGGATGGTTTCCCTTCTCTGTCTCCTGTGTCTCAAATCCCTTTCCTTTCTCTGGTTAGAACACCACTACCACCTGTCATTAGGATACTTTGGATGTAGGGCCCAGCCATATCTGGGGTAATCTCATTCAGACCTTATTTCCAAATAATGTCATGTGTGTGAGCACCAGGAGTTATGCCTTGGGCATATCTTTTGGAAGGACACATTGTGACTCATTGCAGAACCGAACTTGAAATTGGAATGGAAAAAAAAAGTTCTAGTAGATTGGGAGAATTAGAAAAAAATCAATAGACTTCAAATCCCAAAGGGATCAAAAAATACTAAACACTTGGTAGGAACCATTGTAGAAGTCCACTGGACAGGCAGGTGCCTGGAGATAAAGAGCTGAACTCTCGAGTAAATCAGTGATTCTCCAGGCAGTGTATTGGAGACAAACTACAGACTAAAGCCATGGAAGGGAACAGATAAGGTGGGGCTGCAAGCCAAGAAGTGGCGGGGGCCCCATTTAAAGCATAGCATGTGATCCTTATCCTAAGGAAACACCTGTACATCTTATTTCTAGTATTAATTTGCCATTTCTACTCATGAGAAAAAAGGAACTTTCCTCTTTGGTATTTAATTGTACAGCTGGCATTTCCTTGAAGAGATTCTATGTGTTTTCTTTTTCTAACTTGAGATGTTTTCATCCACCATGTTTTGAAGGCACTAGACTACTACAATTGAAATGATTCATGGGAAAATCAAAGGTTGCCTTTTAATCTCCTGCTCCAGCTATTAGCAAACTCACCCAATACAGGAAGTTGTATAACAAAACCAAAACTCTCAGATAGGAGGAACAGCTTGCCTCTTCTGCCACTACCTGGGAATGATGGCATCAAGCATCCCTACACCACCCTCATGCAGCTGAGAGCCGTAATAAAAAAACTGGGCCAAACATTGGGAGCATCCTTAACTTCTTAGTTGTCCCCCTACCTAGGAGGAGCTTCTGCTTCCTTCACTTCTTCCATCATTTTACCATGATTGCTGTTGATACCAACAACCTCTAGACCCCCTTAACCCCTTCCCAGAAAAACTCCTGTATGTACAATTGTTTAATAAAGCTTCTTAAGTAGAGTACACAGCCTACCTTGGATTCTTCCTTTGGACCTGGTGTGATAAGCTTCCAGACCCTTCAGGAAGAGTCTGTCCCTAACACCCAGGAAGACTGACCTTATGCTAGCCCTGTATGACTAATTCTCCCTCTGCTACGAATTTGCAGCATTTCTTGTGATGAGGGGAATACTTGCGGTTCTTGGAGCAGAGGCATGAGCCCTGAGATTATATCAAGGCTTGTCTTGGCCTCTGTAGTGCAGGAATGAAAACCACAATTAAATGGAAGCGCTGCCTCTTACCCAGCACAAGGCCGGCGCTGTCCACCACGCATGCTCCAGCTGTCAGCTCTGTGGCTGTTCAGTTGAGGCTTACATTCTTCCCACTCAGACAGAGACAAACTGGTAGGATACAAAAAATGATAGTGAAAAGTCACTGTCACTTGTGTGCCCGACGGGGAGCTTGCTGTAGGCCTTTGCACCCTGCGTTTATTGTTTCCATGATGTCTCCATTTTTCTAGCTAACAAAGTAATGTTGTTTACTTGTTTAGAGCCTGGGACTTTAAACCATAAGAAGCTCATAACAAAGAACAACTTAATGTATTGATTGCAATCATTTATGTGCCAGACACCGCCATTATTCATCAGATTGTCACAGTAAGAACAGGTATGATTCCTGTCTCCCACAGATTATGGTTTTAAAGAAAGATTAGGTGAGCAATTATAATAAACTATGTACACAATATGATAATATATGTGCAGGAGCTCTGAGGAGTCAAAGGAGACAAACCTGATAGATAGCCTTACAAATTTCAGGAAAGCTGTCTTAGTTACATTCTCTTGTTGCTGAGACAAAATACCTGATGTCAAATTAAGGAAGGAAAGGTTTATTTTGCTCACAATTTGTGGAGGTTTCATTCCATAATCACCTATTTCTAAGGCCGGGTGGCATGGCGAAGGACAACTATTCATAGTGGTAGAAGATAACAAAAAGTAACAAGAGCAAAAGAAGGAAGCAAATCTCTTTTCTTCCTTTATATGGTATGCAGGCTACCTACTCTTCAGCATGTATAGTACTCACACTTCCAAGCCCAGCACTAGGCAATAAACCAATCACAAGCTCAATTCAGCCTCCTCTGAAAATCCTGCCCCACCTACATGACCACATAAGGCTTTGGGGGCTCATCCAGGCACTATCCACAACAGCTTCTAGAGAAATGGATGTTTAAGTAAAGAACGTGGTGATAAACATGACGAAGTCTTCGATCCTCTTGGACAAAGCAAACTATCATAAAGCCTGGAGAAGACAGGAGAAATTGGTAATCTGTAGCCTTAAAGGAGGTTATAGCTTAAAAAGAATTTTTGGCAAAGGAACAGTGTAGTGTCAGATGAGAATGTAAAGATGGGCAGGAATCTGCTCTTGAAAAGTCTTATATGGGTTTGGTAAGGAGTGTCAACATTATCCTAGAGCAATAAGAAACTCTCAAAGAAGTTTCCGCGGCTTGGCATGGTGCCAAATGTTATTTTCAAGTTTCTAATGTAACAACAACATCCACATATTTGTATCTGTAATGAGAAAAAATTTTCTTATAGAATTAAGATGACACCTCATTACTGTCATATCAAATGGAATATTAAGTGTTGTTATTGATTCTGTTAACAGAGAAACTTGTTAGCAGGTGGTTGATTATAATGTTGGGGAGAAATGAAGACTGCCTAAACTAAAATAGTGACATTAGGAGCTGAAGGCTATGAATAGACCAAGAGATATTTAGACGACAGACTTGATTATAGACTGGATGTAGAAGAGAAGGGAAAAATAAAGATCTCTCCTTGGATTTCTCTCTGAGAAGCTAGACGGATGGTAGAACCATCCTATATGCCAGGTGTACTAAAGAGGATCAGGTGGGAGGAATTATCAATTTATTTGGGGGAGTATTGGTTTATATGTATTTTCAAGATGTCAGGTAGAGGAGACATTGGGGCAGAGAAAGGGAAACAGAAGAGCTCTGACTAGAAATGGAGGTTGTGAAGTCACAAACACCAGGAGGGTCACTGAAGCTATAGGATGAAAATTGCAGAGAGAGTGAAGTAAGAAGGAAAGAGGGGTGAGGTTCTTCTCCACCCTGAGGACTGTCAGCCTGGAGGTGATAAGTAGAGACAGAGAAGGCAGGCAGGTCTCCCTTGAGAGTTTGGAGGAAGCCTAGGAGGCTGAAAGTATCACTGAATCAGAAGAAGGAAGTTTGGTAGAGAAGAGTCCACTTCTCCAGGCCCTGACAATATAGAAAGGCCTGAGAAGTGTCCCGTACGTTCATAACAACTCATCATTTGTGTCTTGGCAGTAATGTTTCAGAGAAGCTCTATGGCTGAGATCTAGTTAGCATATGGTTGAGGAGTGAGTGTCGGAAGGGGAAGTAAATGAAAGTCTGGCTGACAGAAAGGAGGACAAATATATAGTAATCTCCAAACGAAGATATAAGCTCGAGGGAGGTGTTGTTTGTTTAAGATTTATCAGGTTGTCAAGCTGTAAAATCTGCCTTAACGTGGTTTTGACATTCCAAGAGAAATTGAAACATCAGCAGTGTCTGTGAAGTCAAGGAAATATATTTCCACACATTTTTCAGCAATGAAAACTCTCATGACTAGAAATGCAAACATTCTAATAAGCAGAATATTATTTAGCATCTGATTTTAATAAGAAGTCATCAAAAAAAGTTGGCTAACCTTCCGTGTCTCCCTGGATCAGACATTTCCTGTGGGCAATTGTTTGGAGAATTCACTTGGATACAGTTCCCAGCACTAAAATATAAATGAATCAAAATAGAAAAGATCAAGCATAGGCAGTCCAAGAATATTCCTGTATATCTCTTGTTACCCACCAAGGGAAATCTAGGGGTGAAAAGGCAAGGTGACCTTCCCTTTCAATAAGCTTCCCTTTTAAAAATCTGTAACAGGAATAGGCTAAAGACTATAGAAATCAGTATGTTCTAGTACTGGGTTGTAAAAGGTGTAATTACAAAGCACTCTTTGCTTATAAGTAAAAAATATAAATTGCATGCTCCCTTTATCTCTGTGCAGTGTGTATAAAATTGAAATTCAGTCTAGTGACCATAATTTAACCTATATCTAAAAGATGAGAGGAGGTAGTTGTTATAGCATAAGATACAAAATCATTAGTTTTTATTTTATTAGATTCATTTTTAAGCTAAGTAACAATACATGTTGAAGCTCAAATTATTTGTTCTGCATTGCTGTCTGGTTCATTTATTGCTGTGTGACAAAAACTTCAACACTCAGTCACTTAGAGCAGCCACCACTATACCATCTCTTTTGGCCTAAGTGGACGGTGGCGCTAAATCTATGTGCTGAAGTGGGCTGTCACCAGTGAAAGTTCTAAAAGGTTTGCTGTCGCTGGCCGGGTTCAGCAAGGTGGTTCTTATGATGCTCTCTTTTAGAGCCTCTCATGCATTTGGAAACAGGTATAATTAGAGTCATTGAGAGCCGCAGAGGATATGGGGAAGGCTGGACCTGAGTCCCTCTCTGTGTGGTCTGGAGCCCTTCCACACAGTCTTTTCTGTGGTCTCTCCAGCACGCAGCTCAGAGCCTCCAAGCCAGCACAAGTGGGGGCTTCCCTGCCTTTTTAAAGCTTAGGTCCAGAATCAGCCCAGGTTCATATTCACGGTGTTCTCATGATTAAAGTCACAAGATCCACCTCTGGACAAAGATGTGAATTTCAAGGCCATCTTTAGAATGAAAGTCTACTATTGTTCAAAGTATAGGAAATGACAGCTGCTACTTACTGCCTTCTTCTCAGGGAAAATGTGCATCTACAATGTTATACTGGTATCAACAACAGCAGTAGTTACTCTCTAGTGCATTTACTCTGTGGTGTGAATCATGCATGACCCTGTCCATGCCTGTGAACATTAATCTCAACACATGGTATTGTTATCAACTTTGACAGGGAAAGAAACTGAGGCGAAATAATTGCAGTTAGAAATTGCAGAACTGGGATTTGAACTTGGCTTATACAGATATATGTCACTTAATGACCTACTTGTTTGATGACTGTGGTGTACTGTTTGGACTTAAGACCCACTGCTCATACTTTGGATCCCCATTTGGACTAATGACACAGGAATATGAACATCAATGTGGCTATACAGTAACTTCTACAGTACAATACTGTAATTTTTTCTGATTGTACCATACAGTACAGTGAAGTACTGTAGTTTTATATTGTATTATATATTATAGTACTGCATGTAAGAATTATGTGAAAAGTACAGTCATCAAGTTGGATTTTTCTTTAATAATTTCTTTGTTCTGAATATTGAAATGTATATACTATATGTAATTCCTCATTTAGCAATCAAGTTATTCAATGACCTAGTGGAAGGAACAGAACTCAGCTGTCTGAATGTCATAAAATGATTTTAGACCCATAAATGAGGGAACTATAATTTAGATGGTTTAAAATATAATTTACTTACACTTAATAGTGATACTTCAAGGTACTTTCCTTTTCTACATGTATCTATAAAACCAAAATGTGAAAAAGTAATTCATGAATAAAAACTGACCTGAGAAGTCATAACATGCGGCTTTCTTGAATGTCTTTGACAGCAGAAATTAGCATCTTATCTATCTGTCGCCCAGTAGTGTGCAGTTTAGTGGTCTGCAGATGGCAGATACTCTTCGCTCAATAGTTAAGAAAGAGTAAATTGGTATAGATTGAGCACCCCATTCTGAAAATCTAAAAGCCCAAATGTTAGAGTCTAAAAGTTCTTGAGCACTATTGTGATGCCAAAAGTGAAATGTTCATCAGAATGAAACTTTGTGTCATGCACAAAATTATTTTTAAAAATTACATAAAATTACCTTCCTGCTATGTGTATCAGATGTATATGAAGCATAAATGTATTTAGACTCGGGTCCCATCCCAAGCTACCTCATTGTGTACATATGCAAATATTTTTTAAAATCTACAGTTTAGAACTGGAGAGATAGCTCAGTGGTCTTAAGTGCCTGCCTGGCAAACCCAAGGATTTGGGTTCAATCCCTGGTACCACATGCCATGCTGATCCTGGAACCCTGGGTACACAGTGCCAGCCACTGAAACCCAGTGTGGTGGTGCATGCCTATAATCCCAGCACTGGGGATGCTTGGACAGGAGGATCACTATGAGTCTGAACTGCGTAGTGAGACACTGTACCAAATAAATAAATAATGTTCAAAACATTTCTAGTCCTAAGCATTCTGCATAAGGGCTAATTAACCTGTACTGACTCAGCAAACATCATTAAAATAATTGCCAAGTATGTTTCATTGAAAGTCTACTTCATTTGTTCTACATTCATGATTTGTAGAAACAAATATGCATAGGTTAGGGAAATAAATAGTAACGACATTTAGGGTGAGCTGTCACAGAACTTCCATCACGTAGCTTTAACATGTCCATTGTCAGCGGCCGGGGTTCGATCCCCTATGTGCCATGCTGCCCCCCTCCCCTGGGGCACACTGAGATGGCGATGGAGACTAGGTGTGGTGCAGCATGTCTGTAATCCCAGTGCTTGGGAGGATGAAAACAGGAGAATCATACTATGAGTCTGATCTGCGTAGTGAGACACTGTAGACCCTGTACTAAATACATTAAAAAAAAAAAAAAAGATGTCCATTGTTATGGTTTGTGAATAGGTGTTCTCCCAAAGCCTCTTGCAGTCATGAGGCAGCTTCTGGAGTTTGTGATTGATTATTATGGATATAGATGCTGCACCCGCCCTGGGGCAGGTAATTTGGATTACAATGTGAGGAGAGAAGAGAAGCTAGCTAGCTGCCTGAGCTGCTTTGACTCCCTTTGCTTGCTCTCTGCTCCTTGCTGCTGCCATGAATGGATGCTCTCTGCCATGTGCCACTTTGCCTTGGAGCCATCTAAGTATAGACTGAAACCTCCACTAACTGTGAGCTAAATGAACCTTTCCTTCCCTAATTTTGAGTGTCCTGTATTTGTCCCAACAACAAGAGAAGAGTAACTGAGACATCCATGTGGCCATGCACCTCCACCATAAGGTGTCTGATGTTAGAAAGTAGTATTGAACAGTGACAAAGGGACAGATACTGGAGTCTAGCTGCTGAGTTAAAAGTTGTTTGTATCTGTTATGCCTAAAATTGATGCCCCAGGAAGTTATTGTGATAGTTAAAAAAGAAGTTGATTCATACAAAACTCCCAGAACCTGTAGGTTTTATCTGCCATTATTTTTTTTCTGGGCATGCATTTAGGAAGCACAACACAGAAGAGTTAGGAAAGACATCTTGTTTGGTAGTTTCAGTCTATGGCTGAGATGATTTTCAGTATGGAGATGCTGCTGATTCTTCCTTCAGTTTAAGCAGTGTTTATTTTGGGCTGGAGGTAGAACTGGTTTTAGACACATTGTACAGTGTCAAGAACTAAGATTTATTATTTGTTTGTTTTTTAGGTTCCAACAGCTTAGTTCACTAAAGCATTTCTTCTCTCTGAATCCATAATGAAGCACATAAACATAGTGGCTCTGCAGAAGTGCTCTATCTTGTTTCTTCTGCTAGGCTGACACATACACGACAGAGGAAGATGTATTCTTGAAGGAGAACATGGCTACAGTCTCCTTTTGAAAATCTATGGCAAATCAGAAGGCTCAAAAATAGAAGATAGGGAGCAAAGTGAACACATCCTTTATCTTCCAGATATCTTTCCCAAGTAGAAACCAAGCCTGTACCAGGCAAAGCAAGAAATAAGATGACCCTGTACAATACTATGAGGCACATAAATTGCAGGCCCTGAGGCCAGTTCTGTTTTGTAAATAGAAAAAAATTGCCTGTTAACCTTTTGATAAAGTAGAAGGTACCACTGGAACTGAGACACAGAAGAGCATTAGAGTGGCCCTCACTGTCTCCAGCTGCAGCTAATAATGATGGAGCTCCTGTGCTGCTTTACAGAATTACATTTATTTGTTTGCAGACTTTAAATCATGCCTCCTCTCGCTTGCCTCTTCTCTTCTGCTGCTGATGATCTTGATCGGAAATTCTGTCTCAGTGCCAGTTTCTTCCACCAGTAATTGATTCTCTCTTCCTTCAACACACCACTCATTCCACAAAGTTTTTGCTTACTCCCATCTTCAGCTTCCACGCCGGCAGCCCCGGTGCTGTTGCCCCACTCCCAGCCCCTCCAGGTGTGTATGACTTCGTCTGTCTGCCATTTGTTCCAGGCAATTGATTCTTTTGTATAGAATCACTATTTTTTCTTTCACCCCATAGTCATGTACTTCATTGCAATAATTTGTTGACAGAGCACATCTACAGTGGTGGCTCCCTAGATTCTGGGTTTTTGTTGTTGTTGTTGTTGGTTTTTGTTTTTGTTTTTGGCAGAACCAGGGATTGAACTCAGGCCCTTGCACTTGCCAGGGAAGCAC
>NDGM011180804.1:0-11063 GCA_002564305.1 Octomys mimax | reverse complement strand
TTTCGATCAACAATGAACCACATGCATGAAGTGATCCTGTAAGTTTAAAATGAAGCTGAACAGTTCCTAGTGACACCCTAGTCATCATAATGTCAGGTCACAATGCATTACTTGTATTTGTGGTGATGCTGGTCTGAGCGAACTTGCTTTTCTGCTGATCCTAGAAAAGTCTATAGCACCATATGCACAATTATGTGTGGTGCATAACAATGGATAATGAAATAAGCCACAGGGTATTGGTTTAAATTTTTTCTACACTATACTTTAGACCTGATATTGGAATTTATGCCTTCTACTTACAAATAAAACCATTAAACTATGAAGTAATGTACCATGTTACATTTCGTGTTTACCACATATGTCGATCATGTCCTTTTCTCTTGTATGCAATCAAATATTGTGTGGTTTTGTTTATCAGGACTCTGGGAACAATGGGATACAACATATAGGCTTATTTGTGTACCTAGATTTAAAAACATACAGATTTGTCTATGATATCTATGCTACCACAAAATTCCCCAGTGACATTTTTCAGAATAAGGTCAAATGACTTCTTTCTGTATCTTCAATCCTTTCCACTGCTGTTCTTCAAGGACTAAACTACACTGGATTCTGGGAAAGAATTTCAGAACAGCTGATTGGGTTTTTAGGACACCTCACTTTCTCCTTCAAAATGGATTCTTTTTGCTTTCTGCATTGCCTCACCTACAGCAGAGGTAGAGAGAAGGGGAAGTACTCATAAATTTATTCAGCTTTCAATAAAACGAGATAGAGGTAAACAAGACAGGCAAAATTCTTGGCCCCATGAAGCCAGGGAAAGGGGTTAAGAGTGGCAAGAATAGATCCAGGTAGGAGTAGCATAGGCATGGCACTTGAAAAGAGAAGCACAGAGAGCAGGAGACACCACGCTTTTCCACCAGCATAACCAAATATGCTATGGAGTGCAGACAAACACCCCAGCAACTTCCTGCTCTTTCATTTATAGGTGCTCAGGGCTGGCTGCATGCTGGAAGCATGTACTAGCATTTACTAGCAACTCTGATTGAGTTGGGCACCAGCCTCTTAATTAAGCCCACAGGAGACCATGACTACAGCAGGATGAGGCAATTCCATAGAAAGAGTCACCCAGTTGGGGGAAGTGACCAGGAGTACAGTTATTTCTTTTGTCTTGTACTTGTGTGTATCTAACCAAAATATCCATGGAAGTAGCCACTCCATAGGCTAGGGCTGACCTTGACCTGGTTCTCAGGGGAAGGCAGAGCTCATTTTTGGATGCTTCTGTACATACTGGTAGTAAAAATGGTTGGCATGAGCTGTAAGTCAGGACTTACTCAAGCTCCCTAAGCTATGCCTGTATACTCTGGGCCCCTCCAGGCTGTCTGCTGAGTGAGCATGACCACCCTTGGTGAAGCCACTAATGGGACACTGAAGACCAGGACCTATTTCAGCACTTCAGCTTATGTCTGCTCTTATTGGTTATTGCCTGAGCTACACATGTGATCAAATAGTTCAAATATCTTCTATGGTTAATAGGAGGACAGATTCATGTGCATAACCAGAAAATGTACCTTATTTTCCTATTTCTCTGTTGGAAGAGCCCATGTCTTTCTATACATCAGTACATCTTTGGCCATAGGGACAGACTTTTTAGGATGATGATGATGATGATGAACACTTTTATTTTTCTGTCTTGTGTTTTCTTGTCACTTTTTTTTTCAAATGCTTTTTCTCTCCCCTACAAAATTTATAACCCACATAAATCTGTGTGGCCTAGTAGTCTCATCCTGGCACCAGAGACATAGTCAAACATGACCTAGATATTCTAAAAAGTTAATTACGTCAATCTCCTGTCTTGCTATCAAAATTTCCAAAAGAGAAACACATTCATTGTGCTCAACACATTTTCTTTGAAAATTTCTTTTCTCTTTCTTCCTCTTCTTTCAGTACTTCACAGAGTGCTGACCTCTGCTCCTAAGTCTCTTGCTTCCTTTGGTCCAAGTTGAGAGTTGCCTTAGACAGAAGCTTGTCTCTGTCCTTAAAGCTCATCTCTCCCCTCTTGCCCTTCACCATGAGAACCGCTCTCCATTTCCCATCGCTCTCTGCTCCAGTCCCCATGTAAAACTCAGAACCTCACTATTTTCTTTACTTTACCTCCTGTTTTTATTTTGTTTTGTTTTGATTTTCCAACACTAACTTTAATATTGTGAAGCAAAGTACTAAGAACACATGAGCCAACAAAGAACTCTATAATAGACTAGAAAAGAACAGCTATATTTTTGACAATCATAAATTTAGGAGATAATTAATGTTATTGCTTCACCTGTCTTCCCCAGGGCAAAGCAGAGAACTGAGCACATTCTTAATATCTCATCATCAACCAGAAAATTTAAACGCCTGTGAAACAAAGAAAGGATTTAAAAAAATATCTAACTGGGTGGCAAAATTAAATCTAAACTGAAAGTATTTTATAGTCTTCCTCCTAATTAATAAAAATATTCAAATGTTTTCATAATAAAACATATTTTATTACGAGGTTTCTACATTACTCTCCAAGGGGTATTAATAGAAAATTACTTTGCTAAGGAACATTCTCATTTGACATGCATCAGGCTCTATGTGTTTCAGAGGAAAGATGACAAATATGGTGCCACATTCTTTTACTTTCTGTGAATACTGCTGGACCTTGAACTGCATTCACTCCCCCCACTGTCTCCTCCCTGCTTACAAATAAAGTTCATCCTGGATCTTCCTGTCTTTTTTATTGTTACTTTATCTCACTTCCCACCCCCACCCCCAACCCCACCCCCACCCTCACCTCCACCCCCATAGAAAGGATTTAGCCCAAAGGTTTCACGTTGAGATCTATGTCCAGCCTCTTTTCTTTTTTAGTTTGAGTCTGAGTCTCATTAAGTTCCTAAGTTGCCCAGGTTGGGCTTGAACTTGCTATCTTCCACCTTCAGACTCCCAGAGGCATGTGACACCACAATCAGTTCTACACTTTCCCATCTTTAAGTACCCCCCATGTGCATCATTTCTATCCTTTTCCTTCAGTGACAGCTATTCTTTTTGCTGTTGTTTTTCTGAAGGTCAAATATAACTGGCACCTTGTCTTTTTGTTTGCTAAATATAGCTATTCTGGAATTTTAAAAGTGGCATCTAGGTGTCATATTTCCACCCCTCAACTTATCCTGCCCCCAATTAACCTGTCACCTCACTGAAGCTTGACTCATACCAGCCTCAACTTCATAGCCACCATGATTGGGAAGTCTTCAGCCTTAGGACCTGCTCTCTATTCTGAAATGCAGTCTTCCCCTTGGCTTTCATGTCCTCTCCAAAACCTACTTTCCCTCTGAGACACTTCTTTAAATCTTGTCAGTGCTCAGGGAAGGATCCATCCTTAATTCTCTTTCACTTTATTTATTGTTCTTAAGTGACTGGCTTGGGATTTCAGCAACCACCAAAGACTCCTTGATATTTGTCTTAATGTGACTGACTCACTGCCTACCAGAACATCCTGCAACTTCCTTGTGCAAATGATGCATTCACAGCAATTTTATGGACTACTTGGTGCTTGATTCTTGGAGCTATGAATTTAGAAAATGAATGTAGAGGACACATAGTTATTTTCTATTTTAGGTAAATAATTGATAATTTTTAATATTTCATGCAATATACTTATACTGAAAAATCATGTACTACTTATCTGAAATCAAATTTAACTTGGTCTCTTGAGGAGAACTACAGTGATAAGCATTATTCATTAACAGAGTAACAATACAGTATGTTTTCTAAAACACTACACGTATTTAAGTTCAACAGTATAAAGACATGAAATCCATGTCTAGACCAAGATATTTATAATTTCTTGAATCTTCTTCACGAACACAATCTCTCAGAAGAAGGACCTCTATCCTCCTTTTTCAATGGAACATTTTTATTTTAGTTATTTATTTATTTGTAATAACATCTCACTGTGCAGCTCAGACTCACAGTGATGCTCTGATCTCAGCCTCCCCAGCACTGGGATTATAGGTGTGTGCCACCACACCCAGTTTTGATGGCCAGCACGGCCTGCCCAGCGTTCTGGGGCCAGCACAGCATGTGGTACATGGGATTGAACCTGGGGCCTTGTGCTTTCCAGGCAAGCTTCTAGCTGCTGAGCTAGCTTGCCAGCCCACTCTTATATTTCTTACAGCACAATTCAGCTTCCAATTCTTCCAAGGATCCATTGTAGATCAGCCCAGGTAGTGTTCATTCCCATTAACCCTTCCTGCAGCAATAGTTTAAAACATCCCTGAACTTTAGCACTCAACCTGTGATGTAGTGTTGCCAGTGTCAGGTGCTCTCACCTGTAACACCCATAAGGGCTCTACACATGGCGTCTTTGCATCCCCAGAACCTGGTATAGAACGCGGTACAAAAGCAGATGTAACAACTGTTTGTGGAAAGGAGTGAGAGAGACAAGTAGTGAAGAGAAGTTGGAATTGTGGTAGAAAGGAGAAGGAAAAGTAAATGGGTAGAAAGGGAGAAAAATGTGAAATGGATGAATGAGTAGGAAGAGAATGTAGGAAAAAAGGAAGGAGAGAGGAATGGAAAAAGAGGGAATGAGTCAGAGAAGGAATGTGGAACAGGGAGAAGGAAGAAGGAAGAGAATGAAGAACAGACAGAAGGGAGAGAGGAAGACTAGAAGTGAGACAGAAAAAAAGGGAAAAAACTAGAAAGCATGACTGATTTCACATGACCTTTTCAGAAACAGAAGAAAACCAAGTGATTTAAGGTTTGACTTCATGCTAGCATTAGCATCTCACTTCTCAGCCATCAGATTTCCTTCCTAATAACCTTTTTATGAGACATCCTTGCATTCTAAGTCTTGCCAAAGTCTCACTGTATTATTTTTGCCAGTTTGGCTTTGTTTTCCTCACATTTACTGTGGCTTTTGATTAATGAAGGAAACAGGTTTTACTGTAATAACAGTCAGCTGATGTGTTCCTATCTCACTGTGCTGGGCAATTTTTTTCTCTTCTTTAATGATTTTCTTATTTAGAAGGATAGCAGGGGAAAGGGAATAAAGTTTTGAAAATAAGGTTTTCTGTCAGAAATCACAGATGTGTCAGCCAGGGATCACAGCTCACGAGAACTTTCAAAGAAGAGATGTTATGAGACATAAATTAAACACTTTCAAAACTATTTTGTTCAGCTCCAACTCAATAGTAATTGATTTTCCAATGAGTTTGTCAATATGCCTGAAGCACTACTTTTATTGTCCAAGGGGGGAAAAATGAACAGGGTATTAGGCCCACCTCTGGTAGGAACATGCTCTATTCAGTTACTAATGTTCTCACCACTACAGTCAATGATTAGGACACAATGCATTTCAAAGGTCTAAAATTATAATGTAATTATTGGCTAAACTATTACACAATTTCAGTGGAATTTTTATCAACCCAGGGCCTAGCAATTTAGATTTATTCATTGACAAGGGTCCTGAATTTCTCAGGACTTTCAGTGACTCCTATTGAAATCATAATAAAATTCCTCAAATAATCTCTGAACAGCGTAACTGCTGGAAATGACCTGGGAAAGCAACCTATTTTTCTGAATCTTACTTTATTTGCTTTGAGGGTGAGAGAGCTATACAAAATTAATTTTAAGTTTTCTTCCAACGTCAAATTTCTCAAAGTCACGGAGAGCAAAACGTAAGTATGTAGAAGAAGATGAGCTAATAACTGACAAGTTTAAGTTGAACTCTGTTTAAAATCTTACAGATCCAGTATAACATGACTTTCAGGACAAAGGTGGCATTGGCCAACAGCTATGACATGGAATCTGTTTTGCACAAAATTCCCTTTCTTGGGACATCACTTCGTGGTGGCCACTTTCCTGATCATATCCCAATAGCTGTCATTTCCCTGCAGAAGTTCCTTGCTTCTGGAATTTCAACCTCTTTATAACTGGAAGTGTGGCAGAGACAGACCAGCCATTCAACCCTGAAGCATGAGTTTCAGTAACCACCTAAGATCCTGACTCTTGTAACCCAGTAACCTTACATAATAGACTGTCATTTGTAGAACAACGCAAACCTAAAAACTGCTATTTTATATCCAATTAAGGGAAGTTTCTCTGGCATTTTCAGGAAAAGAGGCTCCGGAGGATATATGAAGGTTTACTTAAAGAAATCATTTTAGGATTAATAGATTCAAAGAGCAGTTGGTTGAATTCACCTTCACTGTAACACATAAATTTAACTAAGAAGGGATTTCTGTGTAATGGAAGGAGACCAAAAATAACTTATGGGAAACAAATAAAGCCACAATAATTCACAAAATATTAATGGACCTTTCCAGATAGAAGTCAATAATTTATGTCAGTGTATGTATGCATCCTCAAGAGGCCTTTAAGACAATTCTCAAGGTAGTCTTTAGACACTAATGTCAAGACCACATAGGAAAATAAACAGGCAATTATGTCCCTATGGATTACTCAAATAAATCCAGACCACACTGAATTAGGCAATCATGTCACTCAGAATTCATACAGCTTAGATACAACTTGCCTTGGGCCTTTTCTGGGACACCATTTTAAAGTAATTTTATTTGTTTCCTGCAAAAGACAAATGGATATATTATACCTGTAGGAAAATGCTTTCTGTGGTTTGAGTCCAAAGAATAGTCATCTTATTCCCAAACTCACTAACCTCCATGTTTTAGAAGGTCACACTTCTACACTGTTCGGTTAAAAATAATTCGGCAGTAAGTCTCAACTTGCATGAGCTTGAATCACTTATGCCATCTACTCTACTGTCTTTCATAACTCCACACCCCTCTCCCACCTGACCCCACTGCAAGAATGTGGGCATGCTCTACCTCCGATGACTCTCAAGAACCTATTAATTATGTAACCTTGAGAAAAAATGTCTATTGCATCACCATTTTCTTTGTTTTCCCTGAAAGCTCATTTAGCAGTTCGATTATTTCCTGTGAGATATTATCATGCCTTCATGGCAACTTGTCAAGTAAGAGGGCCAAATTAAGGACAGAAGTCTTTTTTTGCCTAATTAAAATCCAAAGTTTATGCTAGCACAGTTTTGGAAGGGCCTCTCATTTAGTTGCCAAAATTCAAGTGAGGCTGAATGCTATGTATACTTAGTTTATTTTACTATTAGCATAACCTCTTCAAGGAGATACATACATGTAAGCCAAGATAATTTTATTGCATAATTTAATTGTAAAATGCATGAATTAATTATGATTTGGAAGATACTGCATAATTATACAGTTTTCACAGGCATGGGTCCTACGTCAGCAGTAAGTACAGTATCTAGCATTTATTATTACTTATTACTGAAGTGCAATCAATTCTTAAAAGATGAATATCTCAGGTATTTCCTTTCATTCTGAGACAAAATACCTGATGCCAGAATTAGGGAAGCAAGATTAATTTAGCTTATAGTTTGTGGAGTATACCTGGCTGGCTCCAAGGCAGAGTGACACATGGCAGAGGGCAGCCGTTCATGGTGGTGGAACACAGCAAAAGCAACAAGAGCCAAAAAGCAGGAGCAGTAGGAGCAAGCCTCTCTCCCTCCCTCACACTATATGCAGGCTGCCCACCCCAAGGAGAGTGTAACACTCACAACCATAATCCCAGCATTGGACCATGTGTCAGTCACAAACTATATAACCAGCTCCCATGACTGCATGTGGCTTTGGGAGGACATCCAAAACACAAACCATACAATGAGTGAAAGGGTGACTGAAAATGTAGTGTCTTTGTATATAAAGGTTTGTAAGGTGCACCCTTTTCCCTCAACAGACCTTTAATGAAAGAGCTTCCATTCAGTGAATTAGAAATATTTTTATTTCACAGTCATAGTTTCCTTTTTTTAATGCAAAAGGATGCTGTTGGGTCTGTCATGAATCTTTCAAAAAAAAAATCAAATAATCAATTATACCCCCTGAAAGTCATATATTATGAATTGATGTCCATTAGGAACATTGTTGAAGCCATAGGGCCAAGTCACGTGTCATTGAAAAGGTCACGTAGTCCCCAGAACCTCTCTTCCAAATGTGACTAACTGCATGAGATTTATAGAGTGTCTTTTAATGTCCCTGTGAAGTTTTTTTAAAATAAATGTTTTGACTAAGCACAAGTATAAACATTTACCAGATTTCCCACTTCCCAGAAAACATGGCTGAGTTGCTCCCAGAGTTAATTAATGGCCACTTTTTGAGATCAGAATTTAAGTAGAGAGGTATTAATAAAAGAAAATCCACTAAAGGGAATGGACTTGGGTAATGGAAACCAACATATTACATGATGAATAGATAAATGACCTAGAAAATGAAACATTTCTGTCAATGGAAAACTTATCAATTGTTTTCAGAAGTGAACACACATCATATTTTGTTTCTGAGAAGTACACCATGATAACCAAAAACACAAGCTTTCCTGTAGGTCAGCAATGTGAGTCTGCATACAGAGAAGTAAAAATAACAGGGACAAGGAAATCCAATTGTTTGATGTTTATGAAAGTCAGCAAAATATGGTCAACCTCATGCATTTTCCCCTTAATAGCATTAAATCCAAAAGGAACATTATGTTAAAATAAAGCTGAAGTCCTTACTGGGAAACAAATGTTGAGGGGGAGGGCGAAATTGTGCTCTTAGGGTAGTTCAAGCTGTGTTTGAAATTCTACCACCTAGCTGAGAGAACTCAGAGAACTTTAACCCATTTAGCTCTTACAACTGGAAATATAGCTTCATCTGAGAATTGCTGGGAGAATTAAAATGAATTCTCTGACTCAGAGGAAGTGCCCAATACCAAAGTCAACATTGTTTCACTCTAATAGGAATTACAAATATATTACTTGAGTGTTTGGGCTATTTTGGAAAATAATGTTCATGAATATTTTTGAATATGTGCAGTGAATTCTAGCTCTTTTCCTACAACTGTCACTCAAATTTCAGCATGTTAAAATTTATCTTATGAATGAGAACATTTTCTTTTACTGAAATGAAGCTCCAACCTTCTTGTATTTTCAGATCATCAGTTTGGGGGCTGGAGAGATAGTTCAGTAGAATAAGTGCTTGCCTGGCAAGCACAGGGTCCCGAGTTTAATCCTCACTACTGAACAAAAACAAAAAAAACCAAAGTGGTCTCTCAGATTATCAGTTTAGAAGACATTTTATAGAACTCTATCTTTTTTTTTTTTTACTTTTTTTGGAATTTGTGTAGTAAAGGTACATAAATATAAGAATCTGGAAGCCATTTATAATGTTGTACCTCTTCTAAAGTCTTCTCTGCTCCTGAATATTCTCAGCATAGCTCTGAATATATGCTTTTCCTTCTTTCCCTCAGTCTCCAAGAACTTTTCAAATGCCTGATCAGTTTCCCTGGTTTTATTCAACTATTTATCTCTTCCTTCTAAAATCTAGTACTCTATTCCAATTATCAACCATGATGGGTTAAGTCAACACCCCCAGCCTTATTTGGAGGTAGAGCTTTGCAAGATAACTGGATCATAAGGTCACTACTCATCATTACATTAATCCATAATTGAATTCATGCCTGAATGTGCTGTGAGAAGAAGGGACTTGTTTGGAGGTGGGTCCCTGCAGATGGAACCTGGATGGGCAGATTCTCATTCCCAATCTTCTCTGCCTTGTATTAGACTCTGCTACACCCTTCTGCCAGGCTATTTTTGCTTTGGAGCCAGCATCCATGCACTGAATCCATCAAAAGCATGAGCCAAGTTAAACCTGTCCACCTTTAAATTGTGTGTCTCAGTGTATTTTATCCCAGCAATGAGAAACCTGAATGGTACACTGACTACACATTTGTTTTGTGTGCCATAGATCTTGTTACTGCTCCCCCATCAAACAGATCCAAAACATAAGAACTGGTTTCCCACAAGGAAAGTGGCTCTTAATTTTCGTTTTACGTATTGATATCCAATTGGCTCGGCATTATTTATTGAAAAGTAGTATGTACACATTTTTAAGAACAATATTTATGAAGGAAAAACACATAATAAAGGATAAAAATGATAACCACTTATCCTAACCAAGTGCAAATAAGGAAATTCACTTTAAAGCATCTTATACCAGGTAAATTAGCTATAAGAGTAAAAAAATCTTTGAAGCATGGATTAGTTGTCTTCTTAGTTAAGGCATCAAAAGCACAAGTAAGACAATAAAATAAATTAGACTTTATCAAAATTTAAAAGCCTGTGGTTTAAAGCAATACCATCAGGGAAATGAAATATAGTCCACTGAGTGAAAAGAAAATTTACACGTCATTTATCTCCTAAGGGATTTGATTCTAGAACATACAAGAACTATTTAACTCAGTAAAAATGAAAACCAGATTTTTGAATGGGTGAAGAATATGAGGACAGTACCAAAGGAAACAGTCACATGGCCTTGAACCATGAATATATGTCCATCGTAAACCATCCAGGCAATGGAAATAAAGTCACAATAAGACGTCTCTCTCTTCACACCAGCTAGGATTGCTGCAATAGCGAGGACATGAGTATGGGCAAGAACATGGAGAAATGCACCCTCCACTCACTACTGGTGGCAATGTAAAGCAGTGCAGACAATGTGCCTGCCTTGGAAAGAGGCCTAGCACCTCCTCGAACATCACCTACGACCCAGCGGTGCTCATAAGCATATAACCAACAGAAATGAAAAAAAAAAATTCTCATAAAGATTGGCTTACAGATTTCATCATACCATTGTAATATTGAAAAAATAGAAAAAATGTCTATTAATAAGTGGACAAATAAAACTGTTAAATCCCCACTTAGGATTGTACAGTAAATGTATCTTTAACATTACTAATAATGAAGTACCAAAACTGTAAAGTTAAAAAAATAAAAGTGACTCCTTCAGCAGTTCCTCCAGTTTTGCCTTTCTAATCATTCAAATTTAAATGTTCTCATTAATTTTCTTCTTTTTCTCAAAAGAATTTTATATTACAAGTATTTTAGGGGGCTGGGAAGATGGCTCAGTAGAATAATCACTTCCCTGGCAAGCACAAGGGCCTGAGTTCAATCCCTGGTT
>NDGM011180802.1:1490-16365 GCA_002564305.1 Octomys mimax | reverse complement strand
CTTTCTTTCTTTCTTTCTTTCTTTCTTTCTTTCTTTCTTTCTTTCTTTCCTTCCTTCTTCTTTTCTTTCTCTGTCCCTCTTTTTCTCTCTGTCAGTATCTGCTCAATTTCTTTCTTACTATATCTCTGCCTTTGTCTTTTCTTCTCCCTCTTCTTTCCTCCACACTTTCATTTACCCCCCCTCATTTCCTCTCTTCCTTCTACTTCCCACTTCCCTTGCTTTCTCCCCTCCTTCCCTCTTTCTGTAAAAAAGTGAAAATATAGCAAGAAATCAGTTTAATGCCTCTTTGCTGTAAGATCCCAGCAAATAGAGTAAGATCAATGTATAATTTAGTTTATGGCTTTGTATATCTGGGAGAAAAACTATGTCTATCTTCCTTGATGGTCAGTTGCTCTCATTCAATTTTATAAGAATATAGAAAAAAAAGATTGCCACAGTAGTGTTGAGAATAGATTTTCATACATTTTTTATCATTGAGTTTATTTTTCAAGCCATATCAGTATATTTTAAAATAAGTACTAGTGTGCTGGGGAGATAGCTCAGTGGCATAAACACTTGCCTGGCAAGCGTAAGGGCCTCAGTTCTAACCCTGGTACCAAAGGAAAAAAAATGATAAGTACTAGTATTTAGAATTAAAAAGTGGTCAGTGAGATTTATAGTCAAACAAACTATGACACTGTGGTATTTATTTAATTGTCCTTTGTCTTATAGTAAATATTGTATTAAATATTATGGAGATACTGTTGAGTACTTTCATGGACTGCTCTGAGACATAAATGAGATATTTTATATTAAGATTTCAGTACATATTTCATCTAAGAAAGGGATGGCAGGGCAGAGGAAGGGAAGGGCAGGAGAACGCAAGGAAAGGGAAAGTACTTATGAGGAAGGGGAAGGAGTAAGGAAAGGAAATCAAATAACACAATAAAAGAGAGAAATAAATAGAAAACACTAATAATAATTCCAGATGTGACTTTGTATGTCAAAGTTTCCTCGTTAGTTACAACCAAAAACACCTCACCTTACCTTATTTACTTTTATTTCTGTCCCTTCTCCTTTACCATGAGAGGCCAGTTATGCCTCAAGTTTCCAAATCAGATCCTATTAATACCTATTAGGAGCCTAGATACCATTGTGTTCAGTCATGAGTAAGAGAATCTCCCCCTTGCAGTCAGTTAAAGAAATTAAGAGTGCCTTTTCATCCAACAGAGGAGCCCAGACATTGTCAGTCTGAGGTGCACAAGGTAATTAGCTGTAGTCCTTTCCCAGCATTTTACTGTACCATCATATTGTGTTTTCATAATTTAAAAATGACTCCCAGAATTCCAATCATCGCTGAACTCCATCTGGCACAAGAAAAATGAGCAATGAGAATAGTCCCTTTAAAATATCATTTTGAAAGTCCTACCTCAAATATTCCCTTACATTTATTTAAACATCTGCATCCCAGAGAAGGATAGGACAAGTAGTTTCAGTTTTAGTTCTTTGTAGCTTGTCTTCAACTAGCACAATTACATGTCTTGCTGTGAAGGATGGATGGAAGAACAAGTCCTAGTAGGTCTTCACCATAGTGATTAGCTCCATTCTTTGAGTCAGTGATTTCTAATTGACCTTATCCTATGTGACAGGCATTATGTTGGTCTGCAGACATGACTATACAAAGCACTATGTGCCCTTATTTCCATCCAAGAAAAGATAACAGAGGATCCAGTTAGATGTGTCAGGTTCAGAATATATGGGATATATAAGGCAAAAGATTTATATAATCTGAAGAGAAACCAGAGTACAATATGGGATATAGAGCTAGGATGGAAACATAGGAAGTACGGCACCAGTAGTCAGATAGAGTTGCTAAACTAGGGCCTGAGAGATAGCTCAGTGAACTAAGTGCCTGCTTAGGCAAGTGCAGGGACTGGAGTTCAATCCCTGACACCACATGCTCCACCTGTCCCACAATCAAGTGAGATAAACCAATTACCGAGACAGGGTAGGGTAGAGCACACCTATAATCTCAGCACTGGGGAGGCTGAAAACAGGAGGATCACTACAAGTTCAAGCCGTGTAGTGAGACCCTATAACAAATACATTAAAAATCAAAAATTGCTAAACTATAGTTGGAATCCTGGTGATCACAGGGGGCAGTGCAGTTAAAAGAGCAATAGATGAATCTGGTAGCAGATTTCAGGCTATATCCCTAATCTGACATTACTCATCATAATTTCCAAAGAAACAGTTGCAATAATAAATTCAATAATATTTTGCTAACAGGGTTGCTTCCCAATCAATCCCACGAGGGTTTTATTATAGATTGCTTCATTTTTTTTGAGTTCTTTGTTCCTTTTCTTTCATAAAATTATGCATCCAAATCTTTCTTCTAGTGTGTTCTCAGTGCCTGTTACCAGGGTAGCTGGAATGTTTTCCTGTGCCAGTCAAGAGCTTGGCCATGTGCCTCGGTTTGGCCAATGAGATATCAGAGATGTAACTTGAGTGGAGCTGCTAACCATGCCTATGTAGGTTTCCTTCTCATCTTGTGCTTCAGCTACCTGCCATGAGCACACACCCTGGCTCCTGCTGGTCACAGAATGAGGAAACCTTGTGAGTACCTGCAGATACCCATAGAAGCAACATCCAGACTTCATCAGTAAGAGGAGAGTCACAGCCAACTTATAGAGCTGTGAAATAAACTTGTTTAAAGACACTGAAATTGAAATTATTTGTTACACAGAGTTCTTCTTGCAGTATAAAATGCTATTTTTCTGTTTATAACTTATTTAATGTCTGTTATAATTACTGAATGCAGCACTTATTTTCAAGATAAATAATTGAGGTAATTGTAAGTTATACAGCTTAGCTAACAGCACAAAACTCGAAGGAGAAGATTCTGCAGTATGCTGATATCTGCTGGCTTCTAACACTGAATCTTTCTAATTTTCTGAGCAATGATTTTAATATGCTAAATACATCCTTTCTTATATTCTCTTACGTGATGATGGAATTGTTACTATTATCACATAAGGTAATATACTAAAAATATCTTTTCCCAGAAGAGAAAAATCTCTGATTTTCATTTCATGAATTTCAGATGGGTCTAGCTCTGACCTCAGCCTTCGGGGTAAGGAGGTGACCCAGGGCAATGACTCAGGTATCAGAACTCTGTTTAAAATGATTGGTGCAGGGGTGGACAAATTGGCAAAGTCAGATCAATCAAATGCTGTAAGCATTTACAGAACACCACATACTTTTTCTGAGATGGAGGACACTGAGGTCCAGGTTAAATTCCAGACTGTCATCACCTGTCTTTGTCAAACCTGCTTGGAAAAAAAAAAAAAAACTACATAGAAGAAAACATGCACAAAAAAATCTACCATGAAAGACCAAGTTAGAAAATGTAACTTGGGATGGTAGCAATGGACATTCTGGATCCAGTACTGATATAGGTGGACTCATTGTGAATTTCTTAGTTTTGTATATTACAGTGAAGAGAAGCCAGATGAATATGGATAATGTAACTTTATGTATACTATAATTATAGATCTTTTAAATGTGTTTTTGCCCTCAGGTTTGGCTAAAGAAAAAGGAAGAGTAGGAGGAAAATATCTGACTTTAACTAAATTAAAAGTATGATGCACCCAAGACCTTACTTTTGAGTTAAAGAAAATGTCTTTAGAATCATATATTTTTATGTCTATTTACTAAATTATGCCTCCTAAAGTGTGTGGCTATAAACATAGCTGGGTTAATTAAAGGGTATACATTGCTAGAATCTGATGGATCTAAGATTCTTTGTAATTGGTTCTAAATTTTGCCTACCTTCTCATAGGTAGTTGAAGTCATTTGTAGCAAGGTAAGCTCTGTCTCTCTACCATTCCCTCCATACTCCGTGAACAAAACAAGCCAGGATATCCTTGTCTAAGCCTGTACAATTGGGAGTATTATTTTGTCCATAGTACTTTAAACCTTCCTGCTGTGCGCAACTCAATGATCTGCTGCACTGTAGAGTAAAGCAAAGTTGGCCCTGCGTGCATGAGTAGAGTATGGCCTATTGTGATAATACAGTCCCTACTCTTGAATGTCGCACACCATAGAGCTGATTCAAACAGCGTGGCTTCTTGACTTCATTGCTGATCTGGACCGTCTTGTTTCCACTCAGCTCCCACCTTCCCAGGCCTGTTTCCCTCCATGAAATCTCTTTATCCAGCTATCAGATATCATCATAATGTGAGCGAAGTGTTGGAATAAAGCAGGATGTGCTTCTTCCTGAGGTGTTGATATAAGCAGCCAGTTAACATTATGCCTGGAGAATGTTTGGGAGCACCAGGATATCTGAGCTACAGTATTTCCCTAAAGCAGGAGCTATCAAGAGGGCTGCAAAGGCAACAAAACTTGGAGCAAGTTCGGGAAACGTGAGGATTCCAAATGTATGACATTTCTCTCTTAAGTCACCAAGAAGAAAGGAAGAGAGTGAGATGTGCGTACAATGTGTGCTGTCCTCCCATACCTTTAGGTCGTGAAATAAGAACACCTATCTGGCAAAATGGGAAATGCAGATTCAAACTTAGGTCTATTTCGCACAATGGCATAGGTGACAAGGGATTCCCAAACCTGTGCCAGTTAGTCCTAGGCATGCTTCTGAAATTATTTACAGTTTTTTTCTCTATTTTTCCTACCCAAAACTTCTTTTTCTTCTAGGTGTTTTCTCTTAGCTTTCATGAGACTGATAGTATTGCTTAGGTTATAGCTCCCTGCTCATTTACTATATGTCTTTAAAAATGTAGATGATGTGCTCACCATTATGAGTTAACTATGGCGATGGTGATGATAATGGGGACCTATGTTTCTACCATGTGTTTAATAGCCAGCTGTCAAATGCAAGCTGTGCTGTCTCTGGGTGCTTGGGACAGAGGTGAATACCTGAGAGAAACATCTTTCATGAAGCTCATATCCTAGTGAATGGAAGGAAACAGACAAAATAAATAAGTCATGTGTAGTTCATTAGAAAAACAAACTGTATAAAAGAGCAAAACAACATGTCATTATGCTGTTAGCCACATGCTTCTCTTCCACCTTGAGCAACAGTACTAAGGGGGCCACTTTACTAGATGCCCCTTTTGGTCCAGCCTAATGAACTGTTTGCTTTTGTGTGGGGAGTTTCTCCCAGATTGGTGCCTTCAGTGTTGAAATTTGCACTCTCAGAGCTCATGTCTCCATCTGGCATGGGAACCAGCAAAGGTGCGCACCATGCTCTGTTATCACAAGCCTCTGAGTGGCCCGAGCCAGCCTCAGTACACAAGTAGAAGGAGAGAAGGGCAACTTTTTATTTCAACTCACTGATGCTTACAGGCTTGATCGCTTTCTCTTTGTTACCTGTCATGAACATGAAATGTTTTGTTTAATGGATATATTATTACAGATATGATAGCAAACATGTTTATGTAGCTTACACAATTGAATTTCTACAAAAAGGCTGGAAGGTATGTATTCTTTCATTTTAAATAAGTCCTAACCCTATCACACAGTGTTCAGGTTACCTTTTGCTATATAGCAAACGACTGCAGAACCTAGTGAAATGAAAGAATTCACTGCCATCTCTCAAGTTCTATAGTTGGCTTGTTGCCGTTTGTGTGATTTCCATGTCAGAACTTGAATGTTCTTATAGTCTTCCTTGGTGGAGGCGGCAGTCACCTGAAGGCTTGAGTTCAGTGGCCAGTCAAGATCATTCGTGCCTGTGAGTGGAAACCGATGCTGGTTTTGTGCTAGGGGATCAGGAGTTTGGCAACTGAAATCCCTCAGTGGGGCTTTTTTGGGGATGATTGTTTTTCAAATATGAAAACTAAGTTGCTTGAAGGATTCCACAATATTCAGAGAGATGTTTTCAGTCTCCATAGGACTTACTTTTGGAAGTCCTAGAATATTGCTTCCACCACATTCTACTGGTAAACTAGTTCAGTGATGCCAGAGGTTTTGTGGGATAAACAATAATATATACATCTGGATACAGTTCATAAAAAGCTTTCCAAAGTAGGGCAGGGATAGATGGTGGCTGTCTGAAATTTTAGATGCTAAGTGCTGCCCTTGTGAGCTTTCACATTACTGGTATGATGTACCTAACACTGGTCACTTTAAGGGGGATAGTTTAGGAACTTTAATCTGTCTTACAATTTCAGAAGTTTCATCTATGATGAGCTGGTTCCAGGGGAAGAGCATCAAGGCACAAAGGCGTGGAGAAGAAAAGCTGATCACTTCTCAGCAAATGGGAATCAGATCACAGGGAAGACTACTACTAGCATGGGATATTCCCTACAAAGATAGACACCAATGATCAACTTATTCCCAACCTGTAACAGCATATTCAGCTATGCACATTAGTGGATCAATGTACTGAGTAGATTGATTGCCCCCATGATTCAGTCACCTCTCGAGGAGTCTGTTAATCTAATCAAGAGGCGATTAAGCTTGACTTTCAAGTATGCAATCTGTCTTTATCTATATGACTGTCTCTGTGTCCCTATGTCTCTTCCCTCAAAGTATGAACAAGTTTTGTATACCTCACTTATTTCATGAAAATCTATTTGAAGCGTGAAGATTAAAGCAGCCAGGGAATGGTACTTGATATCCTGCATGTAGATAAAGATAGTATAGATGGTGTGTAAAAATAAATAAGCCCCAAATCAAAGTCATAGTGCGGTGAAATTACTTTTGTTCTTGTTGAATGTACAAAGTGTACCTAAGAGCTACAATAGTTGCTAAGGGATTAAGACCAATGGAAATTCATTTCTTTAGACTGTACTTACTGACGCATTTCCCATCTTATAATAGAAAATGAAAGAAACACAGTACACGGCATACTGGACCATAAGGCTTTCACCTGGGAGTGATGGCTGTCAATCTGCTTATCTTGTATAGACTCATGCAAGTCATATGAACCTTCTAAATTTCTTCAGAGTGCCCAACATGTGTGTCAGAATGTTTCAAGATAGCGTGGATACCTCTATGCTATCTGAATGGTCTATACAGTGAGATCGGATTGCATTTACAGGAACAGGGAACTTGAGAATTACTTTAATTACTTTTAGCTTTGGAGTATCACCTGTTTTAGTTTTCATTATTTTTCAAAGCTGTTATTTTCCCTGAGTGTAGTCAGCATCATAATTGTATTAATATTGGATATCTTATACAAATTTAAGGATACATAAGTATTTATATATATATATATATATATATATATATATATGAGCTATATATAAAGTTTATACATACTTATATTTTATCACTGTGTTTTCACATTTCAAATTAGGGAGAGAAATTATTTGTTTTGTGTGATGAATGAAAAAAGCAAAAGGTCAGAAAATAAAATAATTAGATTCCTGCTGCATTCACAGAGACATTTCACCCAAACCAGAGATTTCCTTCCATGCACAAGATCCTGTAATTGAGGTTCTATCTAGAACTTAAAGTATCCCACAAGGTCTATGAAACTGCCGTGTGTGTGTGTGTGTGTGTGTGTGTGCGTGTGTGTGTGTGTGTGATGGCCAAATGTTTTCTTGAGTGGTTCAGAGCCACTAGACCACACTATGCTGTACACAACAAGCAGACGGACATTTGACTTCTTATAGATGAAGGCTCTCCTTCCTCAAGGTTGATGTGAAGTTCAAGGTCAGGCCCTAGGCACACTCACAGGTTTCTTCCTGGGGCTTCTTGCCATCTCGTACTCCTTTTCCCTGCCACAGACAGTTAAAACAGAAGCTCCCTTCACAGGAAGCAATGGATATGACATTCCATGCCTCACTGCCAAGCCCATCATTTCCAGTGTGGCTCACATCTCAGTGGGATGATGCTTCTGAAGTCAGGAAGAAGGTTCTGTACATACTCAGGCTCTCAGCCACTGATTTCAGATCACTAGGTTGTTTCCATTAAGTAGCCACTTTCACTTTAAATCTTTATTTACATTTATTGAGACCCTTTCAACTCAATTTTCAAAATGATAATTTTTATATATCTAAAACAGGAGAGCATAGGGCACAGGTCACTTTCATATCTCTTTTCTACAACATAATAATAGAAGAAATTACACACACACGGCATGGGTCATGTCAGTTTGCATAGAAACAATCTAAAAATCAGCATAAGTAAATAAATATGGCATAGAAGAGTTGAACTGACCTGGCTTGAATTCTTCTTTTCTTGCTAGCTCTGTGACTCTGTGACCTAAGATTTTTGAGTTTCAGTTAAGCTATGAAGAAAAGGAAAAAGAGATATATTAGAGTTATTGTGAAGATCACATAACATGATGCATGTAAAATATCATTTCAAATTGAAGGTAAACCCAGTGAAAATACACCAGTGAAGATAAATGCATGACATTCTGCAAAAGAATTTTCAGTATAATAAAACAGCTGTAAGGAAGTTTTACAAAAATCAAGGCTAGAGCAAAAATTGTGATTTTCAACTCAGACTCGACCATTGTATTTTGTTCTGAAGTCCAAGGTAAGTCAATAAAAGGCTAAAGAAAAAGCAAAGTATTAGTAAAAAGCAAAATATTTATGCAGGGTAAAGAGAAACTAGACTATGCACAGAACATTGGAAGGAACATTATCAATTTTTAACTTGTTATTTCAAAATAAATAAAACTTGATCAGAATGTTCAATACTATTGAAAAGAGTTTCAATCTTCATCTTCCACTTTCTCTTGATGATTGACATTTATGTTACTCGAGTAAAACCACAAAATTGGGAAAGTGATAATTACTACAATATTAAATAAACTGCTGTCCTATCGATGGTTTTTCCATGCATTCAATTCTTGGTTGTGCAGTGCCCTGCAATTGTATAATAGAGACTGATTGATGAAAATGACAACAGAGCACAATGCAGAATTCTTTTGTTGCTAGAAGAAAAAGCTCTAGGGCCACCTCGAAACAAAAAGCCTTTCCCACAGCATTGGTTTCTTCTCCATCACTGCAATTTGGTCTTTTTGAGTATGCTGCATGAATAGAATTGTATATTACGTAGCCTTAGATGTTTATTTTTTTCTTTTTCACTCAGCATAAAGCTCTAGATCTCCATGTGTTCATATAAACTAAGTAGTGAAATTATTCATTAGCCCACTGAATCAAATATGTGTGTTGGACCTCCAATTTTAAGTTGTTAATAAGTCTGACATGAAAATTCTCTACATGTTTTTATGTGTGTGTATTTTCTACATATTTTAAGGAAAAACTAGGAGGATATGCACAAAGTTTTGAAGAATTAGGTCTCCAGGGTTGAGAAAAATATTGATTTTTTTATTACTACTTTCATTGATGAGGTGCAGAATTGGTGCATTGTAGAGGAACAGAGTATCGAAGTACAGTGAATGGACTTTATGGATGCAAAATTAACTGGTTTTGCATGGTCCTTACATATGAGTGGAAGTAGTTTGGATAGTATGAAGGGAAATATGGTTCTAAAATATAAACTCCGAAAATGAGTTGATACTACTTTTATCAAATAAATACATAAGAACAAGTTTGTAACATCAGTGTTAGCACCACGTGTGAGTCCTCCGCACAAAGGGCTGTAACTACTCATAGTCATAGAGAAGGCTGCTATGGAAGACCAAGCATTATAATAGGAAGGAAAGGGGTCTGAGATAAGTATGAATATTGCTGGCCGAATTTACAATAAGTCTCTAGATTTTAACCATCTTGGTTTAGTAGATAAGACCAGAGCCAGCCTGATAGCTTGGCAGACTAAAGCACCCGCATAGGCAGTGCACAGGGACCAGTGTTCAATCCTGGATTACAGGTACCAGTCCCGCCCTTGGGGCATGCTGAGATGGTGATTGAGAATGGGTGTGGTAGCACACACCTGTAATCCCAGCACTTAGGAGACTGAAAACAGGATCACTACGAGTTCAATCTGTGTGGTGAGACCCTGTAGACCCTGTACTAATTGCATAAAGAGGAATTATTTCCAATTTGTGTTATGTGGAACCTTAGAACTCTCTCCAAGTTTCTTAAATCTTCAAGGATATATCTTCTCATGGTCACGTTTGGTATCGTGTGTGTGTGTGTGTGTGTGTGTGTGTGTGTGTGTGTGTGTGTGTGTTTTCCTGCATGCATTCTTTCCCTCTGACACTGAGTTGTAGCTAAGATTTGAAAGTCAAGATCTTTCCTGTAGTCCTTTTTACAAATGGAAAAAAAAACACAAATAAAAGCTACACTGATGGCCATACAAAGCTCACACACAAATATTTATTCACGTGATTAATATTAACTCATTGTTCTCTGAAATATGATGCAAATACTTTTCAATGCTTTGTTAAATAAAGCCCTTATTTATGCAAAATACTAATGAGCAAAATTTTGACATTTATAAAGTATTTCAATTTTACAGTTTTCCTGAGTTTGATACTTGGTCAGATTATTGGTATTTTAAATTGGAGTACAATTTTGTGAAGATGGATGCAGATTGATTTATAACAAACCACATTCATAAATAGATTGGTGATATATGGAACTCATGGCAGGAGGGCTGGTTGCTACATCTTTGAAATCCTCAGATTACCTAAATTGTTTATACAAAAATTATACTTAACAGAGTAATATGATTTTTTACAGGGAAAAACTTGACAAACCAGAAGCGTCCAAACATATTAGTCTTCTTTAACTAAATAATTGATTTCATTTCCTTCTTTTTCTTTCCATCATCACTTACTGTACATCTGTGAGGGAAAAAAAAATCATTAAGTTGAGATATGTATATGTAACAACTCTTCAAGAGCAACATTATATGTACTACATACAGTTTTATAATAAAAGACAAATAAATACATACATGGATGTTCAGTGATATATGAAAGAAGTAGAAAATTTTTATCATTATTTATAGAGCCATCCCTGCTCTAGCCTGCTTCTACAAATCAGTTATGTTCTACAGGCAGCTCACCATGGTGGTTGACACATGCTGTTACTCCCAAAATAGTCCTTGTAACCTCTTCACTGTACCCATTCGGACATTATTCTGATTTGAATCCATATTTAATTCTTGAAAGAGAATCTTGCTTGCTTTTCTTTATTGTTCTGTAAGACAGCATTCTTCACTCATTATCACGCTTCTTTTCAATAATAGTATTTATCCTTTCAACAGCAAACTCTGAGTATAGGAGGAAATATACATCATTCCTGATTACCATCATACCTCTAGTTATAGGATAAGAACGCTAAGCCTATTTCTAGGAGATGTAAAGAACTGAGATGAAAGACACATAGATCTAAGGAAGAGGTTAGCATTTAACTGAAAAATAAAAACGTTTTTGAAGGGCAATATCGACTTATTCAAATCTTAGGAAAAGCACCTTGGAATTTTAGCTTCTTTTAGAACAGTTTGGGTGTCTTAATCAACAGCCTTCTCTGGCCACTGGGTCACTTGGAGTCTTGCTGCTTGGCCTTGCAAAATCTACAGCCAGAATTAACTGTAAGAACAGGGAGGCAGGGTTAAATGCCCAAGGTAGAGTTCAGCAGTGACAGAGCCCAGATTTATGGGGCAGTGTTTACAATGAAGAGACATGGTCTATTTTTATTTGATCTGCACCATCCAAAAAGAAAATTGGAATTATAATTAAAGCAAGGGAAATGATAACTTAAGCATTGATTTTGCCATAAATGTGCCAACCCTTGGAACAGTCACTGGTCTCTATGTTCCGTATCCTGCCTTGTAACTTTAAATGGATGAAATCTTCTTCAATAATTCGCCTGACACCAGAGTGTGTAAATTTCAGCCTGTGTGCCCTGATGACTCATCTTTATAGCTGAAAGACTGCTCTGGTTTTGGATTAAAGGAAGTACCCTTTAGAAAAGCAGGAAGAAGCATGCTATTAGGACTAGCAGTATGCTATTTGAGACACTTTATAGATCCACCGCTGATAAACATTCAGCTCCATCACTATTTCAGATTTCCTCAATATCTTATGGAGATTAAATACAAAGGAAATACCATTTGTCTGTACAGGTAAAATTTACACCCCCTATAATCTTCTCATAAATAGATATATCAACCACCACATTAATACAAAAGTACAGCCTGAAGGCAGAAGCCCACTATATTTACTTCCTGTCAGATATAAAGCTGCAGTTGCAAGTCATGCATGATTTTAATAAGTTTTGATTACATGCTATCAGTTAGTGGGAGCTATAGATTGAACTCGTATAGATTTTTGGCTTCAGCTTCCAAATAATCAATCATGTCAAGATAGGAAAATCATTTCATTTCCTTCAATTGAAAAGAAGATGTGATTTAAAATGTCAGCCTTTAGATATATGAGCCACGATTGCTATAATCAATCATGCAAAATAAACCATCTTATTTAGTAGCTCTTTTGAAGAAAGCCAGCTTTGGGAGAAAAATAAACTTTTTTCGCATAATGTGGAGGAAGCTCATGTATCATGCCCTATAAATAGTAAAGAAAAGAAACTTGAGTTTTCTCATTCAGTACAATTGACAAGAAACTGAATGAGATGGAAGACCTTAACCCATGAGCTTTGGGAAGATAATATTCTCTACTAACCATAAATATGTGGTTTCTGGCCCTGGTCACCTGATTTCTTTTGCACCCATTTACCTGGAATTAATCTGTCTTCTATGTGACTCTTTGGTTTCCCTATGTCACAAGTCTGAAACAAGACTAAACATGAGCTTCAGTTTCCTTACTAGGGTCACCCCATTTGTCTATATTCATAGAGGGAGCTATGCTACAAAATGCATTTGGGAGTTCTTTGCAAATGGGACCTTCCAATAAATATGTGAGAAAATGTTCAAAATCACTGAACATGTGAGAAATGCAAATTAAAGAGATTCCATCTCACCCCAGAAAGAATGGATAGTATCCTGAAATCAACCAATAAGTGCTGGTCATGCTTTGGGGGAAAAGGAAATTCTCCACTGTTATTGGCAGTGTAGACTGGTGAAACCTCTGTGAAGATTTCTCAAAAATAATGAATCTAGAGGTTCCACTTAGACCAGCTTTTTGTCTTTTTGGTATATTCCTATTGGAATTAAAAGCATCATATCTACAAAGATGTATGTACATTCTTGTTTGTAGCAGCATAAGCTATAATAACTAAACTTCAGATATATCCCAAATAGCTGTTAACCAATTAATGAACAAAGATGAGCTTTTCTTTTTATACAACTACTCTGTAGTAGTGTACTACTCTTCCATAAAGAAGAATAATCTTGAGACAATTTGAGGTGAACAGACACACCATGAAACCATACTCTAAAGTGTAATAAGTATTACACACTTGTAAATGTCACACGATTTCTGTGGTCTGAGAAAATGAAGGTGTAAATAAGAACCAAAGTGTACACTTCTATTGTAACATAGGAAGAAAATATTTAAATGAAAAGGAAACTAGGGATTAGGAGGGTGAAAGATAAGAAGGGAAAATAAAAAATGGGAAAAACTAGAAATAAGGTTTTTGTAGATAAGGAAGAGACAGAAGAGAGGGAAGGGAAAAGAAAAGACTCGAGATACATCATGCGCATGAGAAAATTCCTTATAGTGAATATGATCACTATATGTATTTAAAATGTATCAATAAAATTAATGAGTGATAAAATAAAATTGTAATATGTGAGCTTCATAACACTCTAAAACTCTGAGTGGCTATTATTCAAGCAAGTCCCAGGCACCTTAAAATACACCCTCTTTACTTTCAGCAAACTATAAAGACACAAAATGTATTTCCCAAGACTAAAATGACATTCAGATCAGGACTCATCCGAAGGTCTTGCCCTTAATCTAAATAATAAAAAAACCAACTCTCTGGCATAAAGAACGGTAAACAGGGTCATTTGTGGGAAAATGGATAAACTTTGAGGCCATAATGTTAAGTGAAATAAATCAGACACACAAGTATTAGATATTGCATGGCTTTCTTACATGAGAAATTCATATAAAAAACAGGGGTTTTTTTTGTAAAAGAGGCCTAAGCGATGCAAGCAAGGGGTGGGAGAGAAGACAATGACAAAAACGAGTTCAGATGTGTCATCCACATGTTCCAATTCCCAGTGATAAATGTGGGCATTATGTGTCCCAGATATGTACTATAAAAAAATAAAGTTCTCTAAAAACTAGGTTTTGATAACATTTTTACAGGCATAATTTTTCAAGATAGATTATTAACTCCAATAAATATGCAATAAATGTTTCATTGCTGAAACACAGGCTTTCCAAATATATAGCTAGTGTATAACTTGAGTGAAACATCTTTAACTTGGATTTAGGGAAGGCTAACCAGATTGTATCGTTAAGATTGTTATGAATACAATAACAGGGAATCATAGACAGAAAGTTTTTTAAATAGAATTTTATTTATGTTTGAAAAATCTAGTGGCTTCACCTATCTCTTTGTCAATCTAACACTTATAGATTCTTCTTTAAGTAGGACTAACAAAGCCTCGTATTAAAGAAGTCCTTCACAGATCTTATTAATAATTCATTATAAACACAAATAATTATTTTGTTAATTATTTTATATTCATGGATTACCTTAATGTGCTTTGGAATACTTGAAAATGATAAATTATCTTGAAAGATTTAAATATTTATCTAATTGATTTTTCTAGTTATGAAAATATGAGGACTTTTAATTCAGGGCAAGTTCATTACAGTCCTTTTCTGAATTTTCTTGGTGCTAAAATTCATGGATGTCATGTACAAAATATTTAAGACAATACAATTTTATTTGTTGGGAGAAAAAGATAGCATGCAAGGCAAAAAATAAATGAGTATGCATATGATTCATTTAGTATATTTAATATATATATTATATATACACTAATACAGTATCTATCTATCTATCTATCTATCTATCTATCTATCTATCTATCTATC
>NDGM011180795.1:0-11978 GCA_002564305.1 Octomys mimax | reverse complement strand
GTGCATGAATTCAGCAAAATAATCTAATATAGTCCAGTAGTCCATAATAGTAGTGGGTTATCCCACTACTGGCAATGTCAGAATGATCTATCCTTTTTGATAATGGGATATTAAGGTTCCTCCATTACCACTGTGTTACTGCTTTTTTCATTTTTCATGTCTATTAATAATAATCTTATACAGGTCGGTACTCCTGTGTTTGATTCAGACATATTTATGATTATTATCTCCTCCTCTTGCAGTTTTCCCCTAACAAGTATGTAGTGACTTTCTTTATCTCTTTTGATCATTCTGAGTATGAAGCTCATATTGTCTATAAACAGAATAGCTACCCCTGCTATTTTGTGGGTTTCTGTTTCATGGAGAGTTTTTTCCCCCAATTTTTGACTCTCAGTCTATGAATTTCTTTTTGAGTTAAATGTGTTTCTTGCATACAGCATACTGTTGGATTTTGTTTCTTGATCAATTCTGTCCATTTCTTTTGATTGGTGAATTGAGGCTCTTTGCATTAATGGCTATCATGGATGGGTATTATCTTTGTCATGCTATTTCCTGATGTCAGTTCCCTGTCTTTTTCCATTTGTTTAATTGCTTACCTTGTTCGGTGGCTTCTCTTTGTTGTTATTCTTGGATAGTTTTTAATCTTCTGTTCTTGTGCTGAATTTATGGCATATTGATTTTTATGTATTTGATTGTAGATTTATTTATGTCATATCTAATTATAGTTCTATGACTCACTTAGTGTATGTCAGATTATATTTTCATGTTTGGAAATATTCTGCTATTATTTCTATAGATAGTCTTTTTGGGTCATTTGTTTTGTCTCCTTATTTCTATTGATAAAATATCAATATCAATATATTGTTATTCTTTGTGTCATCTTGCTACTGTTGAATTGTCATTTCTGGATCCCTTGTTATTTTTTAGAAATCTTTTCTTTCATANTTGCTAGCCTTGATTCTGTCTTCAAGGTCTGAATTTTTATCTTCTGTTTTGTTCAAGAGCTTTTGCCACCTTTCAATGGAGTAATTTCTTAGATATATCAGATTAAATTTGTTTCATGCATTCTATTTCTTTCCTATCTTGATCATTCATGGTTTCTATCCTCTTTCTATCATCATCTATTTTTGTCTCTATCTAGATTTTTTATTTATCTATCTGGATTTGCTGAGCAATTCCTTTTTAAGTGTTGACATTTATTTTCTTTTTACCTGAGAGATTATTTGTCATCTGATTTCTTCTATAGTCTTATAGCTATCTTTCTTTATTTTGGTTTCTACCATTTCAGAAATTTCAAGTGTATATCTTCCATTTTCCTCTATCAAGATCGTTATATCCTGGTCTTATTCCGGATGGGCTGAAGGTCAGGGATTGAATCTTGCTTCTTTGTCTTATCATTTTCTAATTCAAAAATTTTTATTTTGCTTTCTGTGTTTATCCTTGTGCATTTTTGTAGTAAGTAGCTATATCATTAGTATCAAGTCCTCTCTAGGAAAAGTCTGCTTCTCAAGGATGTCTTCTGGATGTAGGAGGTTCTTGGCTTGTGCCTGATCCAAGATCATCCTACCTTCCCAGTTAGTGTGATACATTAATATCTGTTTGGTTCAGTTCCCAGTTGTTTGGTGCTGGACTGTGATGAGGTTGTTATCTCAGAGCTTCCAAATATTGTTACAGAAGGGAGAATGACTGATTGTAACAGATATGACATGCTAGCTACAACAGTATACTTAGCAATAATAATAACACCAAACACAGTTTACAAACTGACAAACTGTGGTAGGTATTATTTATCTTAAACTATAAGAACAAAATCTGTAATTATAGTACAGAACAAATTAAAAATTGGGACCTTGTATTTAGAGTGCTTTTCCTTGGAAGAGTGTTATTCACCAAGGGATCTAAGGATAGTGGATAAAATAAAGATAATTGAAAAGAAAGTAGAAGCAAGGTTGGAGGGAAGGATGATCACTCACACTTTGGGAGACTTGAGGACAGAAAAGAAGAGAGAAAATGAGGAATTAAGCAAGTTGTTGTCTGAACTTATTCTCTTGGTTTGGGAGATAGTATTAGTTTTCTGTGGCTGGAGTTCTTCCCAGGCATTTACAAAAGTGGGGGGAAAAAGAAACTCAAAAAGAAACACAACAAAAGGAACAAATCAGAGCAAAATAGACAAAATAAAAGGCAAAAAAACCCAGAGAGAGAGAGAGAGAACACAAAGGTGGCTCAACCCCTCTAGTTCTATTCCATGTGTCTTTGTCCCCAAGCACCACACTGGTTCGCCTAAACTTACCTGTTGATTCATATATTATTGTGGCTGCAGACTTTTCATAACACTCGTCCCATGTATCCATCCTGTGTGCCCTAGTTGGGACCCTTTTGTGTGGCTGATGTTTCCTCTTGTCTCTGGGCCTTCCTATGAGGCTCACTTCAGTTGTGGCAGCATGGGGGACAGTGTTCTCAGGGCCTTTGGCATGCTTCACTTGGGTTGCAGGAGCTGGAGATGGCTATGGGAGGGGCCACCCCCTGCCCCTTCACCTGGGTCTTGGCAGTGGTACAGATGCCTATCTATTTTAAAATTTTTAAAGCAACCTCTAACATATATTTCTTCCAACTGTGTACTAGTAATTCCTTTTGTCTATACTCTTGCTGTCCCTTGTTTTTTGTCTTTTCTTAATAGTCACGCTAGCAAGTGTGAGGTGATATCGTATTATGGTCTGATTTTAATTTTCCTGATAATTACTGACATTGAGCATAGACCTCTTATACACTGGAATGTCTTCTTTGGAGAAATGCCTATTCACATGCCTCTGACAGAATGGAATGAGAAGGACGTAGTGCCTGAGTCTTTTAGGTCATCTCAATGGATGCTGAGGAAACATTAATTACATCAGGTATGAATTTATGATTTTAAACCCCTTTAAATGAACTAGGACTAGACCAAAATTTTCTTAACATGCTAAGAAGTATTTTTAAATGCCTATAAATCAAACAAAATAATAATAATAATAACCTATTACTATTGAAATAGATGAACAATGTAGTATGTCACTTTCCCACAGGACTTTCAAATTCATAGATTTGTGTTTCTGGATCACAGGAAGTCAGGTAAGGACAACCTTTAGGCATATTCAATATAGGTATTGGCTTTACAGTATATTAATAGTGTTTATTGCTGAAATATTTTATGTTCATGTTTTGTTTTCACTATTCTATTACTTATAAAATGTATTTCATTTCATTGATGGACTGATTAAAAATTAGAGAGGCCAAGTAATTTTTTCCAATGCTATAAAATTAAGGAGTGAAAGAGATGCAATTGAATTAGTATAAATAAACCAAGAATTTATTTTAATCACTGGGATAAATTTTCCCTAATACTTTTACACTGATATTTTTCAACCTCTTTGTTTTTTTCATTTTTTGCCTCAGGTTTCCTTTTGAACTCATTAATTGTTTTAATATGTTTTCTCATTTCTTTCAATTTTAGTTGTAAGCACTTTTATATTATTTGTCTCAGTGAATTACCTTGAAGATTATTCAGCTTAGACTTAATTAAGAAAAATATAAATCAATACTTTTCACTATGCCAGACAACTGAGATACTAGAATACATAATATTGCATATATTCTCATGGCTTTTGGTATTTTTATTCTATATATAGTTGTACAATATGTATTATTGTTATAATGCTGACAATTATTTGGATTTATCTACTTACTTATACTTCTCATTGTTCATCTATTTCTTTTTTTACTTAGAATCAATTTACTTATGCCTAAACAGCTATCTTTATTATTTTTTATTGATCTGCTGCTGACAAATTCTATTAGGGTGTGTGTGTGTGTGTGTGTGTGTGTGTGCGCGTGTGCGCGTGTGCATGTGTGTGTGTGTGTGTGTGTGTTAAATATTTGTATCTCATCTTCACTTTTTTAAATAAATTTTTTAATGTATTTAGTACAGGGCCTACAGTGTCTCACTACACAGATCAGACACATAGTGACCTTCCCGTTTTCAGCCTCCCAAGCGCTAGGATAACAGGCATGTGCTGCTATGCTCGGTCTCAGTTGCTGTCTCAGCGCACCACTGGGGAGGGGCTGGCATGGCATGTGAGGCCAGGGATCCAACCCTGGTCCTTGCGCCTGCTTAAGCATGCACTTGAGTCCGCCAAGCGATCTGGCCAGCCTCCATTTTCACTTTTGAAGACTTTTGTTGTATATAGAATTCTAGATTGGCAGACATTTTCTCCTAATTCTTGGAAACTGTAATATTTTATTCTTGTGGCATCCACTGTTTCTGCTTATAACACAGCTATAAGGCATTGTGAGCCATGTGAAAGGAATATTTCTCTCTCTCTGCTACACTTAAATGATTTCCTTTCTAACAGATTTACTCTCATGTGCTTATGTATATCATTTTATTAATCCTGCTTTGGAACTTATTTTATTAATCCTGCTTTGGATACAGGAGTATTTCCTGAATCCTTGAATTGATCTTTTTGGTTTTAGAATATTATGAACCATTATTTACTTAAATATTAATTCTACCCAATTATTCTCCTTTCTTAACAATATATTGCCTATAATGTTTTATTGGTTTCATTTCTTTTCCTGTTTCAGGTTGATATTTTCTAGAAATTGACCAATATTTTACCTCATTAATAATTTTGTTATCTGTATCTAATGTCTTGTTAAATGCAAACTTTTTTTCATATATATATATATATATATATATATATATCAATGAAGTCAGCCAGATTCAAGGAAAGGGGACATAGCCCTATCTCTAGATGAGAAATCAAGTCTACTATAGAGAGCATGTGGGATGAGAGACTCTGTTGCAGCCATTTCTAGAAAACATAATCCATTGTAAGGTTTGAGAGCATCAACTGTCTTAGTGTACACAATGAAGGTATTAGTGATGTTGCTTACAGTCTCTACAGACACTGAATCAGCCTTTCAATTAATAGGAATAAGGACAAAATTTTAAGCCCATCCCCCTTTTAACCTGCACCTTCCTACATGCTTTGAAGGAACCCTTCACACAGTATTTCAGTCTTTCAAAACTCTCACAAGTGCATTGTCCTCTCATAAGATTGCCTAACTAGTTGCTTAATAAAGTGCTTTCAGCCCTTCATCATTCAGCCTCTAATTCTGTTTATGAACATAAATCTTTCCAGGAAAAAAAAAAACCTATAGGACAAGAACACTTTATAAAAGCAACATTGATCCCAGGCCAAACCCTTGACTTTCCCCAAAGTCATACAGCTAATTTGTAGGAGAGCTTGTGTGTGGCACCAATGTTTAGAGATTGCAAAACTTATGTGCTTATCAGAGTAACAGTTATACTCGAATATTAGTATAAGCATGTACTTTTTCTTGATGGTAATCTATATGCTGCTTCAAAATTTCATTTCCTTGACAACCTGTACTTTCTAAAAGGTTCTTCTACAAAAGACTTCAACTACCAGGTAAATGTGTGGCTTTCAGAGTGTGACACATAGTGATTTCCTTGAAATACAGTCATTTGTTTTATATTGGCCTTACCAGCATGTAAAAAATCTCAGGAAATGCAACATAGAGTTGGAAAGATGAGAATCTTTTTATATCTAAACTCATGTCATCGTGGCTTGGAAGTCTCATTCTAACTTGATTAAAAAAAAAAAAAAAAGACAAGGCAGCAGGAATTGCAGTTATTTTCCTTGCAAAATATTTGTCACTGGATTGTAAACTTTCCATTAAAATACTTGAATATTCAAGTGTATCATATCTCATATCTTGAAAGTTCAAAACCTACACAAACTACGAGACAGGGCAAGATGGTGGAATGGTAAGCAGCAGGGAAAGTGCCGCTCTGAGTGCTGGAATATAGCCTTGTAGAGAAGACAAGGAGGGAAGTGGGTCCCCGTGGACCCAGGAAGGAACTGAGGCATGAATTGTAGCCCAACGAGGGAGTGAAAAGAGAAACTTCAGTGATGAAGGAGGCCCGCAGTGGCACCTTCTCCCAAGACAGAATGTGCTGGGAGAAGCGATTCAGACCTGCAGACACACAGCAGGTGCTGGGGACCCCAGAGGCCTCCAGAGAGAGGTGCAGCAGTACAGTAGAGCAGAGATGCGGACTGCACTACCTGCCGGTGAGTGCTGAGGGCTCTGCCCTCCCCTGCGAGACACGCATTGGCCAGGAAGCGCTTTGGAGAAGGGCTAGCTGAGCTCAGAACTCAGAGTAACTGCCAGCTGCATCTAGGCTCAGGCCCACAGAAGGTGTGCTGACAAAGGCAGGCTGCCAAAAGGTGCTGGCTCGCTGAAACTCTCCACTGCACCACCAAAAAGCTACTGCTGGCTTGCAGGGTTAGGTCAACACAGATCCAGTCTCTGTAGTGACAGCAGAGACAAACCTGGAAGTTCTGTCTCTCTCTCTCTCTCTCTCTCTCTCTCTCTCTCTCTCTCTCTGTCATATTTTGGGTTTATTTGTTTTCTGTTTGTGTTTTTTTCTCCTTCATTGTTTGAACTTGTTTTTCTATGAGCATGAGTGTGGTGTCTAGCCCTTGCGCAGTCATGGCCCTATTCTACTCTTCTTTTAGCTCTTCCTTCTCTTTCTCTTCAGTCTTCTGCACCAGTTTCCTAAAGTTAGCATGATCCGCCTTTGAACTCAGCCTTATTCCTCATCTGTTCCTCTTCTGCTTCTGTTTTCTCCCTAGCCCATTTTAAATTTTAATCCCTGAAGGCAAAATTGACATATGAAAGACATGTATACTATATACAATTTTCTGATTCGTTTTAGATTTTGCTATATAACCACAAGTATAGTTCATATGGTTAAAGCTGGCAAATTAATGGTTACTTCAGTTTGTCATTTTTGAGGCTGTATATTATGCTATTGTCATTGGTATCATGATAGCCAAAAGTGACATAATTTTTCTAAACAACTGTTTTCTCTGGTATTCTAAGACTGAGATTGACTAGAAGTCATTTACTAAGGGTTCTAAATACTAGCAATAAAGCAATTCATCATAGGCAGCTTACAAACATCACTGCAGGAATTAAACTTAAAAAAAAGAAGAAGAAAGTGGGAACACATGTAAACAAAATGCAACCCCAGATATCCACTTCACCAAAGGCAAACCCAGAGGGCAATGAGGAGGGACAGCCCGAAAGTCACCCACCTGGCCTCTCTGAAATGACAACAACCAAACAATTGAATGAGGCTCTAGAAAAAATCAAATCAGAAATAATGTCTTACATAATCACAGAGATGGTGAAAGACAGACTTACTGATTCTAGAAAAGATTTTTTTTGGCTGGCTCAGGCTGCATTAAGGATGGGTCTGGTAAGGCATGAGGAGGTGGGGATCAAACTGCAACATCCTGCACCTGACTGTGTTTGCATAAGCAGGTGCTTAAACAACTGAATCAACTGGCAGGTCCCCAGGGCTTATTGATTCTAGAGCAGATACAGACAAAAAATAGAGGAGTTTAAGAAAGTTATGAAAGCCATGAATGCTCAGCAGTGGAAAGAAATGGAATCCATAAGGCAGACTAAAACAGATATCCAGGAAAATACAAATTACACTGAAAGTATTCACATAAGATTACGCTAATGTGGAGACAAGATCTTAGCTATAGACAGCAGGGTTGAAGTTAGTGATAATGAAAAGAAAGATTTCTTAGAAATAGCAAGGGAACATGAGAAATCAATACAGCAGATGCTAGATGATGAAAAGAATAACTTAAGATTAAATGGAGTCCGTGAAAAAGCAGGGGATGGCATAAATGGTATAAAAACAAAACTGTTCACAGATTTCATGGTAGAAAACATCCCTGGTAAAGAAAGAGAATTTGACATATACAAAAGCGAGGCATATAGAACTCAAATTGGCCATGATCAAAAAAAAAAATCTACAGGCAGGCACATCATAGTTAAGATTCCAGAAATTCAACACAAGAATAGAATCTTACAACGTGTTAGGAAAAGACACAAATCGCCTATAAAGGAAAATCCATCACAATCACAACTGATTTCTCAGCACAAGTCAAGAAGAGCTTGGAGTAAAGTATTTCAAGCTCTAAAGGAAAGCAACCTCCAACCCAGATTGATGTTCCCCACAAAACTATCTTCAAAACCAGTGGAGAAATAAGACATTTCCCCAACAAAGAATATCTGACAAAATTTATGACCACCAAACCAGCACTCCAAAATATTTTGAAGGACATTCTAGAAAGAGATAAGAAGGACTAAAACCCTATGAGTCCAAATAGAAGAAATTCCCTCGGCAAGGCAAACAGGTGGAGAGAAAAAAAAAGAAAAATAGAGGGGAACCACCAACAGGAAGACAATATGACAAGAATAAGTCAATACGTTTCAGTCATAACCATCAAAGATAATGGTCTCACTTCAGCAGTCAAAAACAGAAACTGGCAGACTAGATGAAGACTATCTGACAATATGATGCATACAGGAAACATACTTAATTCAAAAAGAAACTGATAGATTGAAGGTTAAAGAATGGAAAGCAATACTCCATGTGACAGGAACCCAGAAGAAACCAGAACTAGCCATTCTAATTGCAGACAAAAATGAATTTCAAGCCAAGACTGATGAAGACAGATTTTTTTAAAAAGTCACTACATTCTTGTAAAGGAAACAATCCAAGATGAAGTCACAACATCATAAATATACACACAATAAATGCCAACGCATACAAGTATATAATGCAAATATTAATGGACATGAAAAATCAATTAATCACTAATACAATACTTTTAATACTAGAAATTTCAATATCCCACTGTCACCGAAAGACAGATCAACGAGATAAAAAATCAACAATATAATAAAATTAAACCAAACTTTTGAAGAAATTGACTTAGTAGATCGCTACAAACTATTCCATTCCACAACATGAGAATACACATTATTCTCAGCTGCATGTGGGACATTCTCCAAAACAGACTGCATACTAGTCCATAGACATACTTAAGGAAATGCAAAGGAATCACAATTATCCCATGTGTATTATCTGTCCATGGTGCAATGAAGTTGGAAATTGCAAATCAATGGCAAAAGAAACCACGAGAACTTCATAAACACATGGAAATGAAGCAGCACCCTCTTGAACAACCAATGGATCACAAATGAAATTAAAGAAGAAATTAGACAGTTTCTACAATTAAATGATAATGATGCTACAACATACTGGAACTTATGGAACACAAGGAAAGCAGTCTTAAGAGGAAATTTGTAATGGTGACCTCCCATATCAGGAAAATAGAACAAATACAAATGAACAACTTAATGTTGAACTTCAAACTTATAGAAAAAAGGAGCAGTCTAAGACGAAAGCTGATATGAGGGAGGAAATTATAAAGTTCAGAGCAGAAATTAATGCATTGGAGACTAAAAGAGCAATATAAAGAATCAATGAATTCAAGAGTTAGTTCTTTGAAAGGTTAAATAAAATCAACAAACTCTTAGCCAAACTTATCAAAAAAGAGGAGACTAATCCATGCAATGAGGAATTTAAAAAAAGTGAAATCCCAATGGACCCTACAGAAATCCAGACTATCATCCATACCTATTGCAAAATCTTGTATTCTAATAGGATGGAAAGTGCAGAAGAAATGGACAGATTCCTAGGTACATACAGATTATCAAAGCTGAATCAAAAAGACATAAAAATTCTGAATAAACCAATTTCCATCAATGACATCAAAATTAAAACCTACAAAGAAAATCTCAGGCCTTAACATCAATCCTTATCAAACTCTCTAATGAAATTGAAAGGAATACAATACTCCCACATTCATTCCTGGAAGCAAGCATTACCCTGATACCAAAACCAGAAAAGGATACAGCTGAGAAAGAAAATTACAGACCAATCTCCCTAATGAACATAGGCACAAAAATCCTCAATAAGATACTGGCAAACAGAATGCAGAAAATCAAGAAAATTATACACAATGACCATGTAGGATTCATACCAGGGATGCAATGATGGTTTAACATACATAAATCAATAAATGTAATGGACCATATTAACATAGCCAAGGCAAAAATCATATGATCACCTCAATAGATGCAGAAAAAGCTTTTGACAAATTCCAGCACCATTCATGATTAAAACCCTACAAAAATTAGAACAGATAGTCATTATCTCAATCTAATCAAAGCTATGATGAACCAACAGCCAATATCATGCTAAATAGGCAAACACTGAAGCTTTCACTCTAAAATCAGGAACAAATCAAGGATATCCACCATCTACCCCCTTATTCAACATAGTCCTGGAAACTTTAGCCAGAACAATGATACAAGAGAAATAGATCAAAGGAAAAGGATAGGAATGGAAGAAATTAAATTATCTTTATTTGTGTCTGAGATGATACTGTACATAGAGGACCCCAAAACTGCTAGATTTAATAAGCCAATTCTATAGTGTAGCTGGATACAAAGTCAACACTCAAAAATCAATAAACTTCCTTTACATGAATAACAAATTCAGAGAGAAATTAGGGAAACAATGTATTTCTCAGTAGTATCCCAAAAAACTAGAAATCAATATAACAAAGGATGTAAAAGACCTCCACATTGAAATCTACAGTATTCTGAAAAAGCAAATTGAAGCAGATATCAGAAAATGGAGTGATATCCTTTGCTCTTAAGTAATAAGAACCAATATAATGAAAATAGTCAAACTTCCAAAACTGTTATACAGATTTAATAAAATTCCAATCAAAATTCCAATAGCGTATCTCACAGAATTAGAGAAAACAATTCTAAAATTCATTTGGAACCAGAAGAGACCTACAGTAGCAAAGGCAAATCTGGGCAACAGGGGACATCCCATTCCCTGAGTTGAAATAATACTACAGAGCTTCTGTAATACAAACAATGTGGTACTGGCCAAAAAAAAAAACAACCCTGAAGATCAGTGGAACAGATTAGAAGAAGCATAAACAATTTCAGACATACTCAGCCATCTTATCTTTGATAAAGGCTGGAAAAACTGGCTCTGCACATGCCAAAGATTAAAATTGGACCCATATCTTTCAGCTTGAACTAAATTAAAGTCGAAATGAATCAAAGATCTAAATATAAAGACAGACATTAAATCTTCTGGAAGATTGTATTAGTCAGGGTTTTACGAGAGGAACAGATATAATACAAGGAACAGATGTAACATATGATGTACAAATGTTCAAGAAATTACAAGACTGGTTTACGACAGTCAGCCGCAGAGTCCAGTGAGGAAGCCTACAGAGGGCATCTGCACACGCAAGGCTGAAGGATTCAATCCCAAGGTCGGAAGCTCACTGCAGTGTTCTATGCATATCTCTATCAGTTGGCCACTGGGTGTGCAACATAAGGCTGAAGAATCTGCTACAGAAGCTGAAGAGTCTGTGATGGAAAGCTGAAGGACCCAAGCCAGAGATCAAAGAGTCTGTGCTGAAAGCCAGGAGATGAAGTCCAAGCCGGCTGCAAAGACAGAAGTTCCCCTGAGGAAGTGAAAAAACTAATCCTTCCTCAACCCCTTTGTGTACCCTTTTGTGCTGAGTCACAAAAATAGTATTTTTTGTAAATAGTAAAACTCTTGAAGAAATTCTTATAGATTTTTATTCATAAAATCCTGATCATACAGAATCTATCACAAAGAATCAACAAATGGGATCTCATCTTACTAAAAATCTTTTGCACAGCAAAAGAAACCAGCAACAGAATAAAGAGATAACCCGCACTCTCACAAAGAAGTGTTTGCCAGCTGTTCCTCAGATAAAAGATTACTATCAGAACATATAAAGAACACACACACAAAAAAAAATCAGACCTCCCAAATTTAAAGACCTAATCCAAAAATCAGCATCTGAGGTGAATACACATTTCTCAGATGAAAAAAACACAAAGAGCAAATAAATATACAAAAAATGCAAAATAGGATAGATATACACCTACTTTCTCTTAATTCAATGAGAAGAAAGATTTGTACT